>REGO01001175.1:12068-25396 GCA_010120015.1 Rhombomys opimus
AAGGAAGGAAGGAAACAAAGAAACAAAGAAATAAAGAAACAAAGAAAGGGGGGAAAGTAGTATAAGAAATCACAATTCTTGTTATTTATACTTTAATACTTTAGTTGTAACATTTATATTTTTATAAAGAATATTATTACCTATTACTAAGTGAAAATAAGAACAGTAGCTATAAATCCACTTAACTTTACAGAGATCTTAGAACACAGTGCTTTGCAATTGTGTGATAAGTACAGGGTAAAAATCCTTTTCTTCATCTTTTTTTTTCTCCACTTCCACCCCAAACCCAGCACCAGGAGAAATTCAGTTGCTTTCTTGGACATTGGCTCAGTGGTAATACTGTGCCTACATAAGATCTGTGAAGTACAAGTGCATGCAGAGTATAGACATAAGAAGATCATATCCTCCTTTCTTAGAAATGTAGTCTCATTTGTTTCTTTTTTTATTTTTTAATTTTAATTTTTATTAATTACACTTTATTCACTTTGAATCCCTCCATAAACTCCTCCCTCCTCCTCTCCTAATTCCACCTTCCCTCCCCCTTCTCCACGAATGCCCCTCCCCAAGTCCACTGATAGGGGAGGTCCTCCTCTCCTTCCTTCTGATCCTAGTTTATCAGATCTCACCAGGAGTGGCTGCATTGTCATCTTCTGTGGCCTGGTAAGGCTGCTCCTACCTCAGGGCAAGGTGATCAAAGAGCAGGCCAATCAGTACATGTCAGAGGCAGTCCTTCTTCCCATTACTATGGAACCCACTTGGACACTGAACTGCCATGGGCTACATCTGTGCAGGGGTTCTAGGTTATCTCCATGCATGGTACTTGGTTGGAGTATCAAGTCTCTAAAAAGACCCCTGTGTTTAATTTTTTTGGTTCTGTTGCTCTCCTTGTGGAGTTCCTGTCCTCTCCAGATCTTACTATTTCCCACTTCTTTCATAAGATTCCATGCACTATGCCCATCAGTTGGCCTTAAGACTTAGGATCTGCTTTGTTAGTCTGCAGCCTTTCAGAGACCCTTTGTGGCAGATTCCTAATTTGTTTCCTGTTTTCTTGATCTACTTGACACATACACCAAACACTCAGTCTCCTTCCAGCTACTTGGTTTCACAATTGTATGTTTCATTTCATTTTTTTTCTTTCTACAAAACTGAAATACTGATTGCAAAAAAAAAAAAAAAAAAAAAAAAAAAAAAAAAAAAAAAAAAAAAAAAAAAAAAAAAAAAAAAAAAAAAAAAAGCAAAACAGACATTTATACACTTGAGCTGTAGTCCCTCAAAGCAGAAGTCAGTAAAATATAACCCATGGGTGAAATAGGACTCAGCTGCTCTTTGCGAAATTCTTATTGAAGGATGGCCATGATCACATATTTGTTAGTGACTGCTATCTGACACATGTGACATCACAGCTGGACATCATAAAGTGCTGTCAATCCTGTCTGCTGTCTGACCATTCACCGAGAGAGTTTGCAACCTAGAATTTCCCAAGTTACCCAAGTTTGCCTGTTACATCTATGATATGATGTGCTGTGTAGACTGTTTCTCTGGAGGTTCTGAATAAACTTGAAATATGGCTATGGCGGGGATTCTGTGTTCAGGACATTTTCCAAAGAACAATATATTTTATTTATTTGACTATTATTATCTAGAGATGGAGTTCAAAACCCTTTCATACCTGAGCAGAGAAACAAAAATTCAGGGGCAAGAGACAGATAACTTAATCTTCATGAAACAGAAAGTGGCAGGGCACAACTAGAAAAAAAAATCTAATTTCTCAGCAGAAATTTCTGAGAACCAGATTTAACGCTGAATATAAAATACTTCAGAATGAATCCAATGAAAATAATAAAGGAAAGATTCAACCTGATGAACTGCAGAACTTTGAGAAATGAAAACCTTCATTGAAAGGAAAGGAAAGAGGGTGCTGAGACAATCATGACAGAGGCTTTAGCATTTCAAAATCAAAGTGGAGAGTTTGTCAGGTATCTAACAAGAAGCAGTGCAGAGCAAGTGAAAAGAAAAAGAAAAAGAGAAAGAAAAACTAAGAATAGTGCACTTGTGATTAGATATTGCGGTGATGTATTCACAGTCAAATTAGTGCAACCAGCTCTTTGACTCAATTCACTGACATGCAAATCTATCCTAGAACTGAGAGCTAAGAAGACAATTAATGTAGGGTACTTTTTAATTTCTTAACAGAGACATAGAGACCTGTATCCCGCATGGAAGTAGGTAAGACCATGAACCTAACTAACTGGAGATCACGTTTGCGGGAGGATGCCATGAAGCTCCACCCTGCATGCCACCTGTACGCCAACTAGCTGACCTACCCAGAAAATATTTCTAGAAAAGGTCCTGGTGACCGTGAATTTTCCAGCAACTCTGAGAACGGTGGTGATGAAAGAAACCCCACACGCTTGAACACCTGCCTTGCAATATTTATGCTACTGTCTTCACCTACCAACAGGTCACACGCCCTCTCAGTTGGTTTAGTTTGAAATAAATGGTTGGTGGAGACTCTCCTCCACTCTGTAGTACACTCACAAGTGGCCATAGAAGGAACTTAGCCTCCTTCTTGCCATTTCTTCTATTACTCTCCTGGGATTCATTGAGTTCATGTCAGCGAACTTTCAACTACATGAAGCAGGACTCAACTAGAAGAATGTGTCTCCCTAATATGCTATTCCTATATGGGAAAAAAAATCTGTAAAAACTTTACTTCTAAGTAACAAAGAATGTTCTTGGCAATGGATTTAACTCACTTATTGAACCCCACCCTGCTTCATAAGCAATGTCTAATCATCAAGTGGGTTTCTTTATTTTGTCATTAAAAATATTTAACATCTACCAACAATCTGCTTTCAATTTTTAAAAACATTGTGTTTTTTCTCTTTGAATATTTTCAAGCCATTTAAATAAATAAAAACATAAAGTGATTTCAACACCTAACGAAGACTCTCATAGAGTTGATATATGTAGATGCTATCCCTAAAAGACTCTTGGATACTCAAGAATCACATCCATATGGCTTTCTACATATAAGCATCCATGGCCATATCATCTCGGTCATGCGACTGTGTAGACATTACTATGCATATGAGCTATTCTCTTCATTTTTGTGAAATGCATCTCTCTGTTTTGCCCAGACCAGCTTCAAGCGAATGGTCCCCTGGCTTAGTCTTCCAGAAGAAGCTATACTGATTTTAAACATGTTGAAATGTTCTGATCCTCCTGACAATCAGTGGAAATGGTGAAAGTAGTATGACATGGCTATATCAAAAGTTATACCTCATGGTGTGCTTTCTGTTACTGTTCTTGGGGGACTTAGAGAATGGCCAAATACAGTGAAATGGCGGAACGTCCTTGAGCCTGTCATGCATGAGAAATCCCAAAGTAGTCTAGGCATATGAGAGTGACACGTGCCTGGTGTTTTTCTAGTAGATAACATACCCTGATCCAGCACCACTCTCCATCTCATCTAACAGCAACTGATTTATAAAACTTAAGCCTAAAACAGCTAAGAAATTACCATCCAAATTGTTGACCCACAGAGAAATTGGGTGGGGAGGAGTCTTTCACAGAAATAAACAACTGAAATCACCCAAGTTAGCCTATAATTTTTAGTTCATCTACCATTATTAAGCCATTTCAGAATCAGGGACTCTTTTTGGCTTTGGGATGTGGTGGTGGCCACTAAAAGGGATGTCCCAAGACAATCTTCAGGGACCAAAGATTTTAGAGAGTAACGGGTACTGAGTATTGAACATTCCTCCCTCTGAATTCCTTTATATCCTGAATTTTTACTGGGCCTATTTATAGACTCCTGGTAAAATTCTGGGCACAGGGCTTGAATTTAGCTCCATGCTTAACAAAGCCAAAAAAAAAAAAAAAACAAATAAAAATGGGAGCTTCTTTTATGACTATAACAAGAAGATGCAGTTAAACTGCTTCAAGTCAGTGAGGCTTTTGGTGGACTTTGGTTCAAATTCTGACTCAGCCATTTCTTACTTATTTGGCCATGAGCATGCTGTAAAGGGCTGATTTCATCCAACTGCTCAGAATGGAGTTTGAAAAAACTATAAGCAAGAGTTAAACAAAAGCTTTGAAGCTAGATTGGCAAACATAAGCTATAAGCTGGATGCAGGCATGAAGAATTTTAAGAGGGTTGGAATGGAGGATGAGGTAAAGTTAATGAGCATTTTACGTTACTCAGCTACCCAGCAGTTAGCAACACCATTTTACATGCAAATTCTTTAATTACAACTCTGTTTCTGTCTCTCAGTCACCATGAAAAAATTTCAGCATCTGCTTCGATACCCTGCTGGGAAGTCTTTCAGAGGCCCCCAGTGGAAGGCTCTGTCCTGTTTCATGTCTTCTCCTACTTCAGATGTCTATCCTGTTTGCCCTTCTGAATGAGGATTAAGCCTCTTCCCTAGGATCCTCCATGTTGTTTATATATTTTTAGGACTATAGATTTTAGTTTATCCTATATCATAGGCTAATATCCATTTATAGTTCAGCATATACCATATGTATCTTTCTGTTTCTGGGTTAGGATGATCTTTTCTAGTTTCCACCATTTGCCTGCAAATTTCGTGATTTCCTTGTTTTTAATTGCTGAACAGTATTCCATCGTGCAAATGGAATATTATTTATGTGTCCATCCTTCAGTTGAGGGACATCTAGATTGCTCCGAGACTCTATCTATTTGCAAGGTATTGAAGTAGGTGGAGAGACCCATAGCCAAACTTTGGGCAGAGAATCTTATGGAAGAAGGAGGAGATAGAAAGACAAGGAGGGGACAGGATCTCTCCTTGAAGACCAACAGAGCCAAAAAAATCTAGGCTCAAGGGATCCGGCAAAGACTGATGAATCAACCAAGGACCATGCATGGAGAAGACCTAGAACCTCTGCTCATATGTAGCCCAAGGTAAGGCAGCTCAGTCTCCAGTGGGTTCCCTAGTAAGGAGAGCAGGAGCTGTCTTTGACATGGACTCAGTTGCCAACTCTTTGATTACCTCCTCCAGGTGAGGTGATCTAACTAGGTCACAGAGAAAGAGGATCCAGACAGTCCTGATGAGACCTGATAGACTAGGGTCAGATAGAAGAGAAGGAGGACCTCCCCTCCAGTGGACTAGGGGTGGGACTGGGAGGAGATGAGGGAGGGGGCTACAGCTGAGATAAAAAGTGAATAAATAGTAATAAATAATAATAATAAAGAAAAAAGAAATGTAAAAAATTTTTCAGTATGTACATGGTTGTTTACAGTAACTATAGAGGGTTACCACAAATGAAAAAATCTAATTAATCTGGTCTGGATAAAAAAAAAAAATCTGGTTGCAAACAATTAGTTTTGGACTGACTCACTAACTACTAGTTAATAGTTTAACTAATGTGTATAGGAGTTAAACATCTGCACCAGTACTAACCAGTATTACTGTGATTCCTGGTCCCAACCACAAGTGCAGCAAATTTGAAAGGAAGGGTTCTGCATTTTCAGAGACTTTCTGAGTTGAAAACTATTATGAAGACCAAGGTAATGGGCTTCTATTCTCTCAAAAATGCTGCAGAACAGTTTCACCTTATCCACTCACTGCCACTGTTCTTCCTGATTTGTATCTCCGTGGTAGTCTACTCTAGAATAACTTTTACTTAGTCTCCCAACCCCTCATACTTCCAGCCTCCATCTCACCTACTCTCAGAGCCTAATGTATGGAGAAGGTAGGAGTTATCTCATTAGCTTTCTTTTGAATGTCACTTTATTATCGTCTCAACCTAGCTGAATATAGCTTATCTAGTTCCCTGTGATTTTGTTACGTTTGTGGGTGAGATCACGTACTTGAAATTCTCTCCGGTTTTTATTTTCTTCTATTGTAAAATATTGTTCCAAAAATGGAATGCCTCCATCAAGTCCCAAGCTCAGGACTCGGGGAACTCTGTGAAAGAGGAGGCAGAAAGATTGTTAGAGCCAATGGGCATGCAAGATAGCAAGAAAATCAGGCCTTCCAGACACAGCAGGACTGAAGCACCTATGAACTCACAGAGACTGTGGCAGCATGCATGTGACCTGCCCACTTCTAAGGCAGATGTAGTCCCAGCACTGATCCATTTCTGAACATTTATTTTTACCTTACAGGATTTTTTTCAAATATATTATTGTTTTGATTTTATGCTTTTATGGAATTCCTGTGTTTGCAAGGGTGTGTGCTTCACATCTTTATAGGTCTCTTGTGCTTTTGTCTTTCAGTTTATTTGTTTTGTCCTGTTCTAGTTTGTTTGCTTTTATTTTATATTATCATTATCTTTAGATGCGTGTTTTATTTTTCTAATGAAAGGAAGGGTGTGGATTTGGGTGGGTGGAGAAGTGAGGAGGATCTGGGAAAAACTGGAGGATGGGAAGCAATAATCAGAATCCATTGTATGAAAATATTTTTTTAATGTGTGTGTGTGTGTGTGTGTGTGTGTGTGTGTGTGTGCGCGCGCGCGCGCACGTTAGAATCCCCTAACATCAAGAGCTAATGTCAGAGTTATTCATCTGGTTGGAAAGATTCCCCATGACTGATCCCTGAGCTCTCTTTCCCTTTCCGCTTCAGGCACCACAGACACAGAGTGCATTACAGAGCGTTGAGGAGAGGCCCCCACGGCTTCACTCTGCTTCTTCCTGGGTCCAGTGTCTTTTCTCCTACCCCATTTCTTTATTTATTAAAATTCCACCATCACTGACACCTCCAAAAGGAACCAGACCTCTATGTGACTGTCCTCAAGCACTTGCTCACATTACATCTAATCTACCAATAAAGGAAGACACTAATTTTGTTCAGTAGCTACAACAATAACAGCGGTGTTTTCCCAGAATAGATGTTCTGCACGGTTCTTAATAGTCTTTTCCCGATGAAACATTTTATCTCTTTTGTCCACTAAGCAAAATTCTAAATTGCAGATATCTGTAAATGCTTATAGGCTTCAGTTTTGTAAATCCTAGCTGGTGTCTGTGAACATCATGCATACAGTAAAAACTTAAATGACATCATAGAGATTGGAACTGAGTACTAAATCTGTTTGCCCAGTTGTGTGGGCCTGGGCTCAAGCATATTTGTGATGCGTATTTCACAAGACATAAGTATCAGATACCGAGCATCATGTCAAGCAAACATCACCACATTACAAAACCTGATACACTTTCAATTAAAGTATACAAATTTATTCACTATTGATTTGTGATTTTTATTTCATTTGTGATAATATAATTAATAATTACATTTATAATGTAATTAATTATATTAATGATTATATTATACATAAGAGTATAAGTATTATACCTTACATATGATCTATTATATATAGTAATTATGTATAATATAATAATAAATAGTTCAGGTGGTATTTTCTATGTATTATGTTTGTTAATTGTATGGGCTCATAGTATGTCCAGACAGTTGATATATGTACTTAGTAGACAGGCCAACTGAGCCAAGGTCTTTTGTAGACTTGACAAAATACCTCTGAGTCAGAATCCTACACAAGGAGCAAAAGTAAATAATATTACTACATTATTTTGTAAAAATAAATAACATTAAATAGTATTATTTAACTTTTTTTGTCTTTTAACCTATGTTAAAAGTACAAACATCTTGCCTTAGGGCCTTCTGGTACAGGCCCTAGCTAATTGGAAACTGTTGCTAGTGTTATTTGCTCTTTCATGACATGGCTGGTATATCATTTACAAAAGGGGCTCCTGGCTTTGCACTGTCTATCATCTTTTACTCTTATCATTAGCAGGCTGAGTTTGGGGAGATCTCTCTACTCACGGATTGCCATGTACACGTTGTAAGAATAGAGCCTGTGAGAAATCTCAGAGGCAATGCCCTCCAGCTCTTCATTTTGGATGGGAAAGGGAGGCCAAGAGAATCTGAAAGATTTAAGTCTATAAGAACTGTTAACATAACAGTAAGGCAGCTGCCTTACTGACAGAGTGTAGATAATCAGATGGCAGACAGCCCTCAAAGCGATGTGTATCATTTGTATCTGAAAGCACATGAATGCGCAGGGAGAAGAGGATGGAGGCATAAGATAGCTAGAGACCAATTCTAGCTGCCGACACTATGGTTAAAGTATTACCAAAACTTATAAAGTCCATTCTATTTTGGTACAACTTTTTTCCCTTCTAAAAATAAGTCCTTAGGGTCAAGCTTACTCTCTGGTCACAGATTTAGATTATAAGACAACATCCTAGATGGTCGCATGTAATTTTTGCAGAGTACAGTATGTTATGACACCAATACCTCATAGCTTTAGAATCTTAAAACACTCCATTTTTAATATTCTGATACAGACTAAAGGTGGTTGCAATCATGACTTCATAAGTTGGAGGCTAGTCTAGCAATTCTCTGATTTTTTTCTGGCTTCTGCATATGTCTATATTCCCCCTCAATAGATTTTCTTCTGGGTTTTTATATATTTTCAAAATAAAAAAAAAGTGAAAATGGTTCAATATCCTAATGTTTTCACTCATATCTTGGGTTATGCCAAACATGCATAGCTAGTGAAAAATGATTTTTATATGAACTTTGTAGCAACATGTATAGCTTATGAAATATTACCCCAACACATATGGGTAGTGAAGAGTTATTAGCACCAAAATAAAAAAAAAGCAAAGTTCATATGAATGATCATTTTTTCAGATACTTTCATCATTTTACTGTGAATAGTTACTTCGAGTTTCCTTTGCTTTCTTGCTAGATTTCATACCAGTTTGCCTTAAAACTACCAAACTAGTCAGAAGACATACTAAACAGTAGGTGATGAGGGTTTCAAGGGCTTGAAGTGGGGTTCCGTTATGGTGACACAGTTCAGTGACAGACCCCAGAATCTTCACCAGTTGGCGCCTCCCCTCTCCGTCAGGCACCAGCCACGTTCTTGTTTAACTGCTACAAGATGTGAGTAAACTCGATGATTTGAGAGCGCAAGCCATAAAATAGAAGGTTTTTGTTTGTACGGACCCCATTTTAAGAGAATTCTTCCATGAAGGATTTCAGTATTTAGTTCTGGGAGCCTGGGTAAAATTTTGAGGGTGTATTGTGCAAAGTCTTTAAATAAATCTTACAAAATTCAGTCATCTGGTTTTTTACAGAGTGTTGACAGTTTAGATTTTTTTGAAACTTCTGGCCGGTGAAGTGATTTTTTTTTTTTTCATACAAATGTTTGGCCTTGTATGAATTCAAATTTGATCAGCTTTGTCTTTATAGTAAGTTTAATTAATGCAATGAATGAGTTTCCCCTGAGCATTATAATTAACTACTATGTTTAATAATAATCAAGGTCATGAAGCTTTAGCAGTTAAGGAGTAACATGGGCACCATTGTTCATTTCCACTGAGTCCCAGAAATGTATACAAACAAGTAGCCAAGTTACAATTTCCTTTTCGCCGATGCACTCACTTCATATCATCCATATTCATCCATATTCATTCACTCATTCAGTTACTTTTCAGTGTTTGGATTCAATTCATGGCCTCATATGTTCTAGGCAATCCCTCTATCAAATGAGCTATATCCTTGGCCTGGTTTTATTGCTCTGATATGGGGGAAATAAAAGGAAATAGACTATGACCATTGAGTGGTTACATCCCTTTACATTATTCATGGAAATGCAAAGCATCGCAATAAAAATGCAGTCTGTTTTGTGCCTTTTTTCTTGTCAGTGTTTTTGATCATTGAGTGAGGAGAGGAACTGGAGAGTCAGTGCTGATACAGGAGCCCTCTGATTTTCCATGTCTGGGTGTGTGGAATAACTGAAACAAGATGAAGCACAGAGCACAGGAATGATTGTTCAGCTGCCCATTCTGGCTCTCAAAAAAGCTGTTGTACAGACAGCCAAGGTCCAACATGTCCCAAACTCCCAGGGAGAACCAACCAGCTCAGTCAGATGAGGAGGCAGAGTGTAGGCATTGCTGAATCTCCTCCATTTTCTGAATGGTGTATGTGTTCTAACAGGAGGATTTCCCATGATCCAAACTACCTGCAAAACTACAGAGTGTGTGGCAGGTCTTAAAAAAAAATAAAAAAAACTAATCAGGACGGATGACCTATTCTTCAGATGCGAGAGACACCGGCATCATCTGCTACAGATCTAGAAGTCCTGTAGTAACCATCCCCTGTGGGCAAGGGCTGTCAATCCAGATCGAAGTGAACCGGAGGCAGCATACATTCAAGGCATAGTACACAGCTATAAGACGCTTACACCACCATCTTTCCTCACTTTTACTTAGGCAAGGAGGTTATTCTGAGAGATAGAATATTCCAGTAAAACAATATGTGAGTACTGCTGCAGCAAAGATGAGCTTCAAATGAACAACACGGCTTATTTTCCTCTACATACCTGAACTGTAGCGAACACACAAGTAAGTACATACATGCATACCAAGAATATACATACATGCATAAACATAAATGTCACAGTTATCAGAAATTACCACGTAAAATAGAACAATTATTAAAATTCACATAATATTCCAATTAAGGACTAGATAAGCTTTTTACTATGGATGTGAATTTCTTTTTTTGTATTTTTATGTTATTTTTTTATTTTATGTGCATTGGTGCTTTGCTAGCATATATGTCTCTGTGAGGAAGTTGGATCCCCTGGAACTGAAGTTACAGACAGTTGTAATTGAACTTACAGCACCTGTGGGTGCTGGGAGTTGAACCCAGGTTCTCTGAAGAGCAGCCAGTGCTCTTAACCACTGAGCCATCTCTCCAGCCCCACCAATGTGAATGTTACTACTGTAGTAAAATAGCCCCTTGGTACAGTGGGATTGCAAATAATGGCAAACAAAATAATAATAATAATAATACAATTAATGATGATGATGGATGAGAGTAGTTTTGTAATACTAGTCAGGTAGTTGAATGACTAATAACCACAGTTTTAAAACATGTTTTAATAGTTCCATTTAAATATATGCTTTTCATGGACTAAAAAGTATCCTGAAGTGTTTGTGTTCTTAGTTTAAATTTTTTATTTTTTTATATTAATTAAAGTTCATTCACTTTGTATCCTAGCTGTAGCCCTCTCCCTTATTACCTCCCAATCCCACCCTCTCTCCTTCATCTCCTCCCATGCCCCTCCACTGATAGGGGAGGTCCTCCTCCCCTTTCATCTGACCCTAGCCTACCAGGTCTCATCAAGACTGGCTTCATTGTCTTCCTCAATGGCCTGGTAGAGCTCCTCCCCCTCAGGGGGAAGTGATCAAAGAGCCAGCCAATGAGTTCATGTCAGAGATAGCCCCTGTTTCCTTTACTAGGGGACCAACTTGGATACTGAGCTGTCATGGGATACATCTGTGTTGGGGTTTTACGTTATCTCCATGCATGGTCCTTGGTTGGAATATCAGTCTCAGAAAAGACCCCTGTGCCCAGATATTTTGGTACTGTTGCTCTCCTTGTGGAGCTCCTGTCCCTTCCAGGTCTTTCTATCTCCCACTTCTTTCATAAGACTCCCTGCACTCTGCCCAAAGTTTGGCTATGAGTTTCAGCACCTGCTTTGATATCCTGCTGGGTAGAGCCCTCTGTGATAGGCTTCTGTACTGTTTCCCGTTTTCTCTTTCTCCCAGTGTCTGCCCTGTTTGCCTTTCTGAATAAGGATTAATCATCTTACCCAGGGTCCTCCTTCTTGCTTAGCTTCCTTAGGTGTACAGATTTTAGTATGTTTATCCTTTATTATATTTCTAATATCCACTTATAAATGAATATATACCATGTGTGTCTTTCTGCTCCTGGAATACCTCACTTAGGATGATCTTTTCTAGTTCCCACCATTTGCTTGAAATTTTCATGACTTTAGAAGGGCAAACAGGATAGACATCTGGAAGTAGGAGGACACAAGGCACAGGACAGGAACCTTTGTCAGACATAGGGTTGGTGAAGATCCTTCCTTAATCCATAGGCTGTCATTTTGTTCCCACAACAGTGTCCTTTGTTTTACAGAAGCTTTTCAGTTCCATGAGCTCCCATTTATTGATTGTTGACCTTAGAGCCTGAGCTGTTGGCGTTCTGTTCAGGAAGTTGTCTCCTGTGCCAATGAGTTCAAGGATAATCATACTAAAATCAGTTTGAATATATTTAATGGACTAAAATTATTGGAGAGTGATATGCATGATTGATATTCTGCTTCTTGGGAAATATGATATTTAATGTTTCTCAGTAGGAAAAAAATACCCTCCTGAAAGAAAAGCTCCAAGGAAGCACTTCGGTTGCATTCTTGTACTTGGAATGCTTATCAAAAGGTTTGGATAATGGCGATCATATTCACTTGTGTCAACTCTTTGAAGTGTGTATATTTTAGAAGCTAAGAACAACTATCTTTGCACTAAGTTGCTGTAGATTGTATCTATTTCCTTGAAGAGTTTCTATTTCTCATCTCCTTGAGTTACCTCTGAGTCTTCTAAAGTAAGTATCTATGGCCTCCAAGGAAACGGATGGCTGCTGAAATGACTTAGTTGGTGAAGTGATGACAGCACAAGCCTGAGAACCATCATCCATGCAGAAAACCAAACAACAGAGACACAGGCCTGTAAGCTCAGTGCTAGGGAGAAGAAGACAGGAGTCTGGAATTTCCTCATCAGCCAGTCTTGCCAAATCAGTGGGAGATTGTGTCTCGAAAAATAAAAGGGAAGAAGGGGCATATAAGAAGGTTTGAAGGAAGAAAAAGAAAGCGGAAAATGACATAATCTCAAAAATAAAAGATACAGTCATGTAAAGCTAAGGTGAAAAGCATGCGCATGCACACACACACACAACACACACACACACACACACACGCACACACGCACACGCACACGCGCACGCACACTTTGGCAGTATGTCCTAATCTTCTGGCTCCTTCTCATTCTCTGGCTCATTATGCCTTTTCCTGCATCTAGCTTGTTCTCTCTCTGCAACTTGTCTCTGTAAAACTCATCTGGTAAAACTGCCTCTGAATTCCATGAACTGAACTGCTGCAAACTCTACTCCATTGCATTGTCTCTCAACTCACTGACTCCACTAAATTGCCTGAACAGAACTCAGAGATCTGCATGCCTCTGTATCCTGAGTGCCAGGATTAATGGTGTGTATCAGCAGGCCTAGACCTAAGCTTTTCTTTACCAGAAACTTGTTCTATACTAGGCTGGCCTTGAACTCAAGGATCTGCTTGCTTCTGTCTTCTGGTATTAAAGTCATGTCTGTATTCCATCCGATCATACAGACCTAGAAAGTTTTTGGATGTGATCTCTTGCCATGTTCTGAATTAATTCATCTACAAATCTCTTCAATTGTTTTTACATAGGATAGGTAGGA
>REGO01001175.1:28115-53170 GCA_010120015.1 Rhombomys opimus
ATGAGATCTCATTTATTAATTGTTTTTCTTAGTGTCTGAGATGTTGGAGTTTTGTTTAAGAATATGTCTCCTGTGTCAATGCATTCAAAGTATTTTACACTTTCTCTTCTATCAGATTTAGTGTATCCCATTTTATGTTGAGTCTTTGGTCCACTTGGCCTTGAGTTTTGCGCAGGGTTATAAATAAGAATGTATTTGCATTCTTCTACATGTAGACATCCAATTAGACCAGCAACATTTGTTATGCTTTTTTCCTCAGTGCGAAATTTTGGCTTCTTTGTCAAAAATCAGGTGTCTGTCTATGTGGATTTACTTATGGTTCTTTGATCCACTGATCAACCTGTCTGTTTCTATGCCAATGCCATATGGTTTTTATTACTATTGCTCTGTAGTGCAGCTTGAAATCAGGGATGGTGATGCTTCCAGAAGTTCTTTTATTGTACAAGATTATTTTAGCTATGCTGGGTTTTTTGGTTTTCCATATGAAGTTGCCTATTGTTCTTTCAAGGTCTGTAAAGAATTGTGTTGAAATTATGGTGGAAATTGTGCTGAATCTGCAGATTGCTTTTGGTAGGATGACCGTTCTGCCAAATTCATTTTATGCAGCCCCAGTCACCCTAATACCTAAACCACACAAAGACTCAACCAAGAAAAAAATTAGACCAATATCCCTCATAAACATTGATGCAAAAATACTCAATAAAATACTCAAATATTGAATCCAAGAACACTTGAAGTTCTAGATAGAGCAATAAGACAACTAAAGGAGATGAAGGGAATACAAATTGCAAAGGAATAAGTCAAAGTATTGCTATTTGCAGATGATATGAAAATATACATAAGTAGCTCAAAAATTTTACCATGGAATACCAAAAGCTAATAAACACTTTCAGCAACGTAGCTGGATACAAAATTAACCCCCTATATACAAATTATAAATGAGCTAGGAAAGATATTAAGAAAGCAACACCCTTCACAATGGCCACAAATAGTCCAAAATACCCAAATAGTCCAAAATGCCTTAGTGTTACTCTAAACAAGCAAGTAAAAGATCTGTATGACAAGACTTCAAATATTTGAAGAAAAACTTTGAAGAAGATATCAGAAAATGGAAAGATCTCTCATGTTCATAAATCAGTAGGATTAACTTTGTGATGTTTTTGCCTAAGATAAACATGTAAGCTTATGAGTATAGAAATAAATTTATAAAAATATGGTGTGAAATTTGTATGTGAAATTAAAAAATTCAAATCCTCTGCTCCCTAAAGAAGTTTGTAGTGATGTCACATGACCAGAGAGACCACACATAGCTCATTTTAAGGAACAACAAGGGTAGCGTAATCCTGGTAGACAACCTTTGGTGCTTATTTTTCTTTTATGGAACATTGAGTGAATCATCTCTAAAGTCACTTAAACTAACCCAAATTAATGTTTTAACCAAGCTGATGGTATCTTCCTCGTAAACTGGTGGATTTGAGACACGGGCAGCAAGTGCATTGAATTTCTCTGTTTGAGACCACAGTACATCAGATGGCCTTGGGAGCCAGCAGCATTAGTGATACAGAGTAGTGCCTGCCTGCATTGGTATGGGATTACACTGTAGGCTTTAAGTCAGTGTGCCTTTTAAAAGTCTTTTACTTGCAAATCAGTCAATAATCTTTGGGATAAAGAGACTCTTTCTTTCCTTCATTAACTATTACTGGGGTGGCCCATTATCCCGTTTCTTCATTTCTTTCTTTGCATTAATTTATGCCACCTGCTTAGTTCATATTCTCAACTGTGGCTATATCCCCCACTCGATAGGCTATGCAAAGTTCATGTGAGCAGTAACACAGCAGGTACAAGGCCCATGTAAATACGGGTGTAGCAGGTATAACGTAATAGTGGTTTGATGGTGTCTAGAGCCGCCATTTTCCAAGATCAGCAAAATGAGCCCCATCTATTGCATCTTCTCGTTTGCTTCTTGTGGGAATAACTTTGGGTCTGGTAAGCTGGATTCTCACAAACAGCCTCCCTGTATCAGGGAATGAGGAGAAAATCTACCTGTTCCTTCAGACTCAGGAGGCTTTGTTCCCACATGCTCTCAGAGGGCTACATTTGCTCACTGCAGTGACAACTCATATGTTTGTTTGCTAAACCTCTCATTCTCAAACTGAGGACCTGGATATCTCCAGAGATGATTTAAAACTTCGTCAAGACTAAACATATTCACAGCTTTGGTAGAGGGTAGGGAAAGGGGCAGTGGCAGAAGCAATTGAGCATCCCGGATGCTTCTTAACAGAACCCTACATAGAAGAAACTAATCAGACAGAGCAGGTGTTTCTGATGTTCGGTGGTAACAAAATAATTCACCCAAAGTTCTTGTTTTGAACCAATTTACCTAGAAGTGATGTTTTTTAATGTTTTAATGTTTTGCCATGCTTAGGTTAGTTAAGCCTGATTTTCAACATATGTGAGTTGTGACCATAAATCATCAACCCTGACAATCACTTCTTTGAGTTATGTTGTCAGTAAGAAGATGTGATTGCATGGAGCAGGAGAGAAAGAGGAGAAACATCCTCCTCACAAGAAAACACTGTACATATCAACACACATATACACTCATGTGTGCATCTGTGAAAGGACACACATGTGCACACACATGCAAGCAACACATACACAGAGGTGCGCACACACACACACACACGCACCATGAGATTTCTCTGCTTCCAATAACAATCACCACTGAAGAATACATACCCACCACTTTCTCAGAAAAGTCAATTGTTATTCAATACTGCTCTGTGAAAATCTACAAGAGGCATCCCAAAGACTGGGAGGCTTAAGAGAGCATCAAGATGGGGCAGGCAAAGACTGAAGAGGTGATCAGTTTTAAACTCTGATGGTTTCGGGGAAAGTACAGCTACCTTGCCGTTAGTAGACTCAGTGATCTCCTAGATAGTAGCTTCAAGTCCAAACTCCCATGATTGGAGAAAGGGTAGTCAGGAAATTCTGTGCTTTTCATTTAAATGACGCTCCTGGAAGGTAAGAGGGTTTCATATTAAAAGTCAAATTAATATATTATTCAAGTTGTATACTTATAGTTAAAAAAAAAGAATCATACTCATACTTGTCCTAAAACCTTACAATAATAAAATATCTGCAGTCCCATAGTTACATAGGCAGGTCCTACTTCCCAAAATTTGTTGAGATATTCCCTTTGTCGGTTAATTTTCCTAGTCTTTTAATGTTCTTCCACATTCGCTCAGTAGAGTTTGTGGAAGGTTTTCTGAAAATGTGTGTGTGTCTTCAATATGAAATTTGGAAGTCTTATTTTCTTTATAATTCTTCACGGTGGCTAACATAGTATTCTCCCCAAAAGGACAAATTAGTAAGCAAAATTAAATGTTGTTGGGCACACAGAAGCAAACAATTTTTCTGGAAAAACAACAAGAAATTGAGAAATACCCATTGGTGAAGCTGTTTTAAGTGATTACTAAATACCTGTGGTCTGGATCCTCTGCACCTCGTGTCCTTATAGCTCTTTCAAGCATGTGTGAACAAACAGTACAAATTGTTGTAGGTCCCAAGCCCACAAGAGGACCAGGCCCGTGTTTGATCTAGCAGCAACCACAGAGTTTTCAAAGCAAGGTCTCTCGGCTGTACTATGCAGTAAAATCAAGTATATATTTCTGAGCTACTTTCCTAATTAGAAAAATATACAGAATTCCTCCTAATGGACTTTTTCATGGTAAGGAATTATGATTTCTTTTTAATTATAGGCAGGTTTAGAGACATGGCATCATAAAATGTTGTTTAAATGTCTGATTTGGGACAGTTCTTACCAAAAGAAGTTTTATAATAATCAAATGGCTATCTTGTTTTAAAATTATAAATCATTCTCACTATTAAACAGGTAATTCCATATACGCTCAGCAAGAACTTCTTTTAATCTGTAAAGTCATTCAAGTAACCATCCAGACTTGATTGCAAGTAAGTAATTTGAAAGGCAAGTAAGTAATTATTACTTATTTTCTCAACATGTGCCACATAATAACTACATAATGGCAGACTACAAGCATGATGATGAGACAGTGAGATTGTAATGGAACTGGAATGGTCCAATTGCCTAGTAACATTGTGGCCATAGCAACATCATAGAGCATCATACAGTATTCATTTGCAAGATTGACAGTTTCATTAAGTACAGTTAATATAGTTATATACAGAAAAGAATATTTGATAATGACAGTAAATGACTGTGCAACAATTTTGTGTATTTACTATTATCTTTTTAGTCTTTATTTTAGAGCATGATCCTTCTATTTACAAAAAAAGTTTTTTCACCGCAAAATAGGATGTCATGTTCTATGACAAGTTCATGTCTCTGTTTATCAAGTCTCTTCTTTTTAATTTAATTTATATATTTATTTATTACAATTTATTCACTTTGTATCCCCACTGCAGCCCCCTCCCTTGTCTCCTCTCAGTCCCACCCACCCTCTGCTTCTCTCCCTATGCCCTTTCCTTAGTCCCCTGATAGGGGAGGACCTCCTCCCCTTCTACCTGACACTAGCTTATCAGGTCTCATCATGGCTGGCTGCATCATCTTCATCTGTGGCCTGGAAAGGCTATACCCCCCAGGGGGAGGTGATCAAAGAGCCAGCCACTGAGTTTATATCAGAAACAGCCCCTGTTCCCCTTACTAGGACACCCATTTGGAAACTGAGCAACCAATGGGTTTCCTTTGAACAGAGGGTGTAGGTCCTCACCATGAACGGTCCTTGGTTGGAGTATTAGTCCCTGCAGGCCCACCTGAATCCAGATATTTTGACTCTGTTGTTCTCCTTGTGGAGGTTCTGACTCCTCCAGGTCTTTCTATCTCCCTCTTCTTCCATAAGGATTCCAGCATTCTGCCCAAACCTTGACTATGAGTCTCAATATGTTCTTTGATACCCTAGTGGGTAAAGTCTTTCAGAGGTGCTCTGTGGAAGGCCCCTTGTCTTCTCCTACTTCTGATGTCTCTCCTGTTTGCCCTTCTGATTGAGGACTAAGCATCTTCTCTTGGGTCCTTAAGTCTCTTAACTGAATCATTTTCTTCTTTCCTTTGTTTAGCCCAATGGCATTCAGTTCATTATGTTCCTTGGAGTAAATCTACACTATAAATATCTATAGGTATGTCAATAGATATAGACAGAGAGATTGTAGAATGAGGGAGAGAGGGGGAACAAGAGAGACAGAGCTAATGTGTGAGGTGTTTATTCCTGCTTTGAAACAGTCATTTTTCTGATTGATTCAACATGGTCTTTCATCCTTGAACATGGACACAGCAGTTTCAGGGGCTTTTGTATATTCTTTTAAGAGCGCTAATCCTATCACAGGAGAAGCTCATTTTTGTGACCTCAAGCAACCTCCCCAGATCTTTGAAGGTCTGTTTCCAAATATACCCATTTGTGATTAAGGTTTCAACATAAGAATTTGTGGAGATAATGATTCAGCCCATACCAGACAAAAGTTGTCCAACTAATGCCCAGTGGTTGCATATCTGTGACACATGTTTAATTCCCCCGGGGAGAGGGAGTTCTGAGAGAGTTAAAGATGGAGTTGAACAAGACTTCAAAGTCTTAATTTTTGCTCAACTTTGCTTGACCAAAGGTAAATAAGGAAACAAACAAACATTACTTTTAAAAAGATAGTATTACAGTGTACCTTAATACGGACTCTCTGAATACCTCACACTTAAGAAATGTCCTCCTAAGTATAGGTAACTTTGTCTATTGCCACGGTTTTTTGTGTGTTAGTTTGTTTTTAATGATACACTAAAAATAAGTCAGAAAAATCTGTTCCATCAGGAGGGAGGCGTAACCTCAGCCCTTCCACACAGATTATATTATCTTGGTGCAAAATTTGCATAAAATATCTTAACAGTAAGCTAACTTCCCCTAGGAATTTATTACATTACTGGAAACTATGCAAATAGTTTTCCCTAAGTTTAGAAAACATAAAAGTTAACTTACATGTGTCTTCCACATTTTTTTTTTCAGAGAAAGTATTAGCAAATTGCCTGGAATCATTTCAACCATCTACGTGACTATTGATTTCTTTTAATTTCTGCCTTAATTTACAACTATGCTTTCTGACTTCCATGAGGCTTCACTGTAATTAAAATGTAAGATTAGATAATAGAATTCTCTATAAATGTGCTTTCAGTGATAGAATATGGTCACACAAAGTGTCAATTTGTCATTATGTTTGTCAAACTCAGTGCATAAATATTATGAAAAAATATTTTCCAGGGAGTTACAAAATAGTCTCATGAAATAATTGTATCACATAAAGGGAAGAGTGTGTCTCACAGAAAGAGAGGGGACCTGGGGAGTGTACAGGGAGTGCCAAGAATGGGAATTAGGGAGCCTGCTTCAGAAGAAACCAGCACACATCCCATAACAATTTTGTTATTCAAAATCCTCAGAGACAGCGCCACTTTATCTCTCATTTCACAACAAACCTGAACATTAGTATGTGGTGCTGTTCTGGTAAATACAGAAGTTTGTCAGAATCTCAAACTCTGAAAACAGCAGCATAGAAAGAAGCCATCTGTGAAATGTCCACCGCTGATTTTTCTTCTTCTTAGTCAGTTTTCCCTAGCTCCATAAATATATGTACACGTGTCCATCACAGAAACAAAATTTACCTTGATTTCTGAATTTTTGAAAACTAAGTGCCAGTGGATGCATTCCACCCCATCGGAGAGAGATAATTCCCGACACTATTGATGATCCTCTCCTATGCTTACGGATGGGAGTCTAGCATAACATTTTTCTGAAAGGCTTCATCTAGCAGCTGATGGAAACAGATGCAGAGACCCACCGCCAAACAATAAGCAGAGCTCAGGGAGTCTTGTGGAAGAGGAGGGTAAGGACTGAGAAAGCAGGAGGGATCAAGGACACCATACGAAGACCTACAGAGTACACTAACCTGGGTCCATGGAGACTCACTGAGACTGAACCACCAATCAAAGAGTATGCATGGGCTGGGCCTAGGCTTTCTACACATATGTAGCAGACATACAACTTGTTCTTCATGTGGCTCCCTTAACAATTAGAATGAGGGGGCTGGAGGTATGGCTCAGTGGTTAAGAGTACTGTCTGTCCATCCAAAGGACCTGGGTTCAATTCCCAGCACCCACATGGCAGCTCACAATATCCCAATTCTAAGGGATCTGACACCTTCATACTAATGCACATGAAATAAAAATTAAAAAAAAAAAAACAATTAGAATGAGGGCTGTCTCTGACTCTGTTGCCCTGCCTCTGGATCCCTTTCTTCTAGCTGGGCTGCCTTGTCCGGCCTCAGTGGGGAAAGATATACCTAGTCCCATTGTGACTTGACGTACCAGGATAGGTTGGTAGTCATGGAGGGGACTCCTCTTCTCTGAGGATAAGGTGACAGAGGAGTAAGGAATAGTGTATGAGGGTGGGACTTGAAGGAGAGGAGAGATGTGGGCTGTGATCAGGCTGTAAAGTCATGGGGCATGGTGGAACATGCCTTAAATCCCAGCACTCAGGAAGCAGAGGCAGGCAGATCTCAAAAGAAAAAAACCTGGAGGTGACAGGAGCTCCACAAGAAGACCATCAGAGCCAAGGTCCAGAGTGGTTTACTGAGACCAAAGCATCAACCAAGGACCAGGCAGGAAGTGGACCTAGTCCTATCCCCTACAAAGATGCAGCAGATGGATAGCTTAGTCTTTGTGTGGGCCTTCTTTTAAGGGAAGTGGGGACTGCACTGAACATGGACTCACTTGTCATCTTTTTGATCAATTTCCCTAGTGGGACTGCCTTGCCATGCCACAGGGGAAGAAGACAAGCTCAGTATTGATGCAACTTGAGCTGGGGTAGATGCGAAAGGGAGCTCCCCTTTTCTGAGGAAAAGGAGAGGGGGAAAGGGCAAGGAAGGGGTGGTGGCCTAGGAGAGGAGGAGGGATCTGGCTACAACAAGGATGTAAAGTGAATAAAAAATAAATTTTAAAAAAAATCAGCACCAGGAACATTGTTACGGTATGGTTTTGGTTCTAGGTCAGAGAAGGAATGAGCTGAAATCACCTTTGTAGAAATCAACATCTAGAGACACTTCAGTGTTAGATCTAACTATCAGCCGGGACCCACCAGTCTTGTTTAATCCATTCTGTCCCAGCTTGGCTGGCCAATGTCTTGCTTTGATTGATTAATGTCTATACCATAAAATATGATTAGGTTAAAGTCTTAGTGTTTTGAGCCTTAGCTGACAATGACCCCAGATCTTGGCCGCCTTTATAATTCTTGGTTTCTGGCAGTAGCCATGGCAGCAGCAGATTATAAGAGGCAGCAGCAGGCCCTTGCATGACAGGCTCGAGTGTGACAACTCTCAGGCCTTTGACATTGGCATCTTTACCCCTTGACAGTGGTTAGTATTGTAGCTTTTGAGCCTAAGCTGTTAGGATCCCCAGCTTCTGGGACCCTTCTAATGACCAGGGCTTGCATTGCTTCCCTGGTTCTTTGTAACCTCAGTCTTCTTCCTTCTCTCATCACTCAATTCTGTTGCCTCTTATCGTGTCTGTTACTCTTTTAAAACACCTTCATTTGGTCCTTGCTACTATCTGGAGCAATGCAGCTCCTCCTCGTTATCACTGATGCTACTAGAGTCATAGCTATTGCCTCCTCCTCTGCAACTGCCACTTCTGCCAGTGCTGTGCCTACCTCTCATGCCTTCTCCCCCTTTCACCATGTAGTCATGCGGGGAGTGAGCAGGGGGATTGGATGAAGTCCTAAGTTAACATCTGTTACAGATATGGGCTCAGTCATGCCAAAGACCCCAGTACCTCACATCTATGAGATGCCAAAGCTGTTGCTGGGTCAGGCTCAGGAACTGGGCAAAGCCTTCCCCTGGTAAGTGTGGGGATATTGACACTGTAAAAAAGCCGAAAGCACAGCTTTCTCCTGCAGGTTGACTACAACCTGAGACTGCTTTCATACGGAAACATCTGACTAAGACTAACGCCTCCTCCTCCTCCTTGTGCTGTACAGAATGAACACACTTGACTCTCTGGGTTGCATAGCAGTGCCCTCCATCAGAATGAGCATACCTACCAGATCCCAGCTTCTCTGTATGTGTGTCTGTTGCTTCTTCAATATTGATCTTTTCTTTGTTCCCATTTCATCTTAGGCAAGTTTTCAGTATCAGGCTGACCAGGACACGGCAGTTACTAGTTCAGCCTACCTTACTAAACAATTTAGAAAATTCCAATTAAAAATGGACAAAAGAAGGAACTGTCAACTCATCAATTTTGGGTCTTAGTTGAACTTCTGCTAGAGTGCTCACTCTTATGGTCAGTGAAATTTCATGGCAACCATCTATGTCACTCACTCAACAAATTTTCTCTGATAAGTGTTTTCCTGTACTATCTTCTGAGCAGAATTTGTGTTGCCTAAGAAACTGGGTGTCCAGTAGGAAAAAAAAAAATGGTGAATATGTAGAAATCAAGTTGGTAGGGAGTCAATACAGCTAAAAATAGGATGCTGGCATTTACATATTTGGCTTCATTACTGTTACCACTAATTATTGTGTCATTAAGCCACATAAACCTAAAAACGTCATTCGGTAAAACCACTCAGGTTTTACTTCTATGACAAATGGAAGAGTTTATATGCATTCTAAAAACCACATGTGTATAGGAGGATAATGTGAAAGGAAGATGTGTCTGTTTACTGTTTTCTGTATGTAAAAATATATTGGGAGGGGGTGGAGGAGGAGGCTACATCTGGGGTACAAAGTGAATAAACAGTAATTAATAAAAAATAAATTAGAAAAATAGTTCAAGTAAGGATCACAAAATGGAAGTGTAAAACTTGCTTCTATATAGAGTCAATATCTCAATTCAACAGAGTGAAACGTTAGCAATAAATGTTACCAGGGCTAGAAAACCAGTGTCTATGTGGAAAACAGTGCAAACCAAAATCACCCCTTTCCTCCCACACAGAAAGAGCTGGGGTTCTTGCTATCTATACAGAATTTTGCTTTCAAAATAAAGTTAGTTTTTAAGGTCTACCCTGAGTACAGAAAGACAGCTGTTAAACAGCAATAAAGAACAGATTTATTGGAAAAGAAAGAGTTGGCTGGAAGGAATAATGAAGGGAAGAGAGGGAAATGAGAGAGAAAGAGTTAGAGAGGGAGGGAAGAAGGAAACAAAGAAAGGAGAGAGAGAGGAAGAAAGAGAAATTTATTTAATTTTGGTTCTAAATTTCAGATTATGTTTTGTAAAAATAATGTTTCTTAATTTGAAAATTAAAATTTGAGAATGAAAATTAAAATTGTTTCATTTTTCTGTAAATATTATCATAGATATATTTTGAAATAAAACAATTTTATCATATTATTTTAGCTCAGTCTAGGAATACTGATTTGGTTCTACGAAAGGTCTGTAACTTCAAACAGGTACTTATATTTAACAAATGTTTTGCTCACTGGTAAAAGATTTGAACTTCATTAAACCACTTTTTGTTCAATAGTTGAAAAGTTCAAAATAAGTCAGAGTAAAAGTTGTAAACACATTTCAGAAATCCTATCTTATGACAATATAACACACTCCAGGGATTGAACAGCTTGGTAATTTACTGTTTTTTCTTTTTTTAATGAGAAGAAAAGGAGCAGATGCAAAAGGAAAAAGAGGATGGTTGAAAACCATCACATGTCACTACACGAGTCACCACATGTAACTACAGAAGTCATCACATGTCACCACAAAAGTCCCAATAAAAACCTAGCTCTTTCCGTTCAGTAAATGTTTAGTGATGAACACAACCTTCTTCATAACATTTTTAAAGGACTTGGTTGATGCTTTTTTTTTAAACAACTAAGGATTTTGAATCTTTCTGTCCTTTCTTCAAGAAAACAAAGATTCCCAACACAACAGGGGAGTTGCACAAATCAACTAATTAGGAACTGTGACACCTTGTATAAGACTTGTTATATAAACCTGTTATATTAATTGCTCAGGACAGACAAAATGCCAGCATGGAGGCCAGGAGGTAAGCCTAAAATCCCACCACTATCTGAGGAACAATTGGCGTTTGTTAGCTTCTGGGAAAGACAGTGTCGATTTTCTTCGATGACTGGACCTCTGGTAGATCCAGTACATACCAGAGCAGGCTTGGTGGTGGAGTTGTCAGGAGGACTAGAGCTCAAAACTGGCTAGGTAGGCAGGTTAAGGATGGAGAAAGTGGATATGGAAAAAGTTGAGGGGATGAATACGACAAAATACCTTGTATGAATTTCTCAAAGAATTAATAAAAATATTATTTTAAAAATATAATACTGACCAGGATGTAAAGAGTATAAATAAATAAATTATAACAATTGAAATCAGAAAGACTCTGAGATTCCATCTCACACCCAACAGAATGGCTAAGATCAAAAACTCAAGTGATAACACATGCTGGAGAGAATGTGGAGAAAGGAGAACCCTCCTCCATTGCTTGAGGGAATAAAACCTTGTACAACTTTGGAAATCAATCTGGTGCTTTCTAAGAAAGCTGGGAATAGTGCTACCTCAATATCCAGATATACCATTCCTGTGCATATATAAAAGATGCTCAACCATGCAACAAGGACATTTGCTCAACTATGTTCACAGCAGCTTTAATCATAATAGCCAGAATCTGGAAACATCCTAAAGAATGGAGACAGAAACAACTGAAGAATGGATACATAAATTGTGGTACATTTACACAATGGAATACAGCTCAGCTATTTAAACAAGGAAATCATGAAATTTGCAGGCAAATGGTGGGAACTAGAAAAGATCATCCTGAGGGAGGTGTCCCAGAAGCAGAAAGACACATATGGTATATACTCACTTACAAGTGGATATTAGACATATAATATAGGATAAACAAATTAAACTATTCATACATACATACATACAAATTTATATATTATATATTAATTGTATGATGTTCTCACTGTTCCATTGGACACAAGCCTCATTTCTTTTTTTCTCAGTATGAAAATGAAGTATACTTGGTGTTAAGGAGTAGTAGTGTGTTTTGATTATACAACATGCAAGATATAAAATAATAACTTTTTTAGAGATGGAAATCACTTAGTGAGTATGGCCAGCACAAGAAACTGAGTCAGTTTGATGATCTGGCCAAGGATGTTTCTAAAAGGCCCATCTGAAGATATGGAATGGGGATTTGATTTTTAGCACCACAGTGTATTTGCTTATTTCATATGCAGTTAAGAGTTACATCCATTTTTTTCACCATAGATCCTTTGGTGATTCACAACAGTGAAGTGCTGTTTGGTTTTGATTGTCAGGAGTTTTCTCAGGGGATTGTTTTGTTTTCTTTGTAAACACTAAAATTAAATAAATAATTTTGAGATTATATTCCCAGTCTTTCTCAAACCCTTCATTTGTCATTCCCCCTTACCTTTTTCAAATTCATAGCCTCTTTCATTCTGTAATTATTGTCACATGCATATAAGTATATATAAATATATATTTCTAAAAATATAAAATACAACCTGCTCATTCTGTATAGTACTTGTTTGTATAAATTTTCTGGGCTGGCCATTGTAAGACCTGGGGTCTCACAGCTCAGGAGTTCAAGATCGTGCCCTTCCCAGAAACTCCCCCAGACCAAGACTCAGTGCAAAAGCAAGAGGTTTATTAACCATTGCACAATGGGGTCACCCCTGCTGGTCAGCAAAGAGTGGCATTGGGAGACAAAGGCCTTTAGGTTTTTAAAAGAAAAATTGTGGGAGATTTGAAGTTGCAGTCTTGGCAATTTAGGATTGGATGAGGAAGCTATAAAGTAAGATAATTGGTTAGTCTTAGGTGCTCAAGCTTGGCCAGTCCTGCCAAATGTGAATGCAGCTGCAATTGTAGGTGGGGGTGGTTAGCTCATCCTTGAAGATTAGGGGCTGCAGACTTTTGGCTGGAGGTCAAAAGCTACTCAGAAGAAGTCTAGGTTCGTTGCTAAGAAACGCTATCTCAAAGACAAGGGTCTGGTCCTTCTTTTGCTGAGTGAAGGTCATTGCTTGCTTGCCTTTTTTTATATCTGTCCTCACAGATAGGGTCACATTCCTCCATTCTCTGGAAAGGTACTAAGAGGCTTTAACTTAACCTGGACCTAAAACTCAAAATTATAGGCTTTAGAAGACATATAGGTTACAAAGTTAGCCTAACCCTTTCACCATTTTATATTGGGCAATCATTTGGTGTGCTCTTCCCTGAGGATGATTTTTTTTCTCCCACTCTCAGAATTCCTTAGTTGTTCATATTTCTTTGTGTAGGGCGAAACCCTCGTGAGCTTATCCTGCCTTCACCACCCACGTATATTAGCAAGTCTATTGCTGTTGATTTGCCCAGGTCATGTTTATGCAAACGTATTGCAGAGACTTTTTTGGTGTACTTTCTGATATTCCTAGGAGACACAATCTCAGAGCAAATTCCTTATTCCACTGGTTCTAACAATCTTTCTGTCTGTCACCTTTTCCTTGATGATCCCTGAGCATTAGGTGTTGGTATATTGTTTTTTTGTTTTTGTTTTTTAATGTATATACCTTACCCTTGTTCATTTAAATACTGGTTTCTACTCCACCTCACCCCCAACTCTCTGGTTTCAATTCGGATATTGCACTGTGATACTCATTCTAAGCATCCTGTCTCAACTCTTTGTAAATAGGAACAAAATAAAGCAACTAGACACAATGTTGAGCAGGGAGGAGCCAGAGGACAGGAAAGAGGGGAGGAGCCAGAAGGCAGGAAAGGAGTGGGAGGAGAAGGAGGAAAAGGGGCTGTTTAAGATTAACAGCAAGCTTTACTAGAAGATAAACTAATAGTAAATATTAATCGTCACCTACGACAATTAGGTGTAGGAGCTGTGTTGCAGATCTATTGGTTGGGACTGGGCTCTACCATTCTACATTTGAATTGGCTGTAGTTTTCTATAATGGTTTCCATATTCTGCAAAGAAAGTTTCCTTGGTGGGAGATAAAAAGTACATTTATCTGTGGACAAATATTTAGGATGTAGTTAGGGGTTATCCTGGTTTATAAGGTGGTGGTTGTAGGTCTCCTTTAAGATCCAGGACTTCACTAGACCTGGATAGTTGTCTAGGTTTCTAGCAGTAGCCATGATTAGTCCTCTTATTGAACAAGTCTTAAATTCAGTTAGAGAGCTGCCGCTTGCCACCAAGGCATGCACACCACCACTTAGAGTTATCACACTATGCTGATCATCACTGTTGTGGTTCACAGGCAGCATGTCTGGGTAGCACTGTTGATTGCTTCCTTATTTGAAAGCTTTAACGGTGCCTTCATATATCACGGAAGCTACTCCTCAGGGAGGAGGCTTTTTGATCAGTTTTACCCCACAAGGGTGTGGGAGGTAGGAGGCAGGGGATGAGGGATGGGGGATGTCTGTTGGGGGATGGGGATGGTGTTTGGGGAGCGCTGAACTCTATGGAGTTTATCCTATATTCTGCAATAGAGACCTACCTTCCACTTCTAGAGGCAAGCACGGGTAAGAGCTAGAGCCTGTAAAGTTTTGAGTCTCTTGGATAACCCTAACCAATAACTCAAAAGAAGGCCACTTGTGCCTGGTGTTGCTGCTTTTTTTAGGTGGTCTTCGGCTCTTGGAGAAAGCACTGTCAGCACAAATGGGAGATTTATACACTGACCTACGGGTATTACAGGTAGTTTTAGGTATATAGTCAATAGGATGATTTCTTATGAATTTTTCCATACATTCTTACCATTGTTTCATCCTCCTTCTTCTGCATTTGTCTACCCCCCTAATTAGAAAGCTCCCATTGTTTCCAATTTCTCCTTCAGATCACTTGAAGCCTACTATTCCCCTCGCTGTTTTCCCCACCACTAGCCCCTTCAATGTCCCTTTTTAATTTCTTCATTTCTCCATTTGTACAGCATTTGTGTAACACATTTGTATTTTTTTTTTTTTTGGCACGTTTCTCTAGAAACTGTTTGAAAGTAATTGGGAAAATTGAGCTAGTGACCTGAAATTTAATATTACTGAGAAATGTGTTCCTCATATTTTCTGTTAGTCTACACCATACCTATGATGACTCCTCTATGCTCAATAACTAGGGGTTATTGAGCTAGTTATCTCTGTCTGTAAGTTGAGTGGTTTTCAGAGACTACAAATATCTATTGTTTCATATACATCACTTGATTTATAGGGAAGTGCTGACTGGTTTGAGCAAATGTCATGGCTAATATTAATAGAGGTACCTGACACTGCACAGTTAAAAGCCACCAATTTGAGAAACAGATTTTTAAGGACAAAAATTAGCATTCAATTAGATGAAGGTATTTTATTTTTCTATTTGTTTTATTTTTATTTTTATTAATTAGAGTTTATTCACTTTGCATCCCACCTGTAGTTCCCTCCCTCTTCCCTCTTCTCCATCCATACCCCTGCACCAATCCATTGATAGGGAAGGTCCTCCTCCCCTTCATTCTGATCCTAGTCTATCAGGTCTCATCAGGACTGGCTGCATTGTCTTCCTTTATGGCCTGGTAAGGCTTCACTCTCCTGAGGGGGAGGTGATAAAAGAGCAGGCCAATCAGTTCATGTCAAATATTTAAGACTGAACAGCATCTATTTGTAGACATTCATAAGTTGAATAACACTTGAACAAATTCCTTAATTTACCTAACTCTCATAATTATATCAAAATCATAAATCAGAATGCATTCAAATCAGAGTTGAAGTTGTTACTATGTGAATATAGATATGGTTCTCATGGATGGGCCATCAATCATATATTAAATCATCATGTAGGTAAGCTTTCCTCTCCTAACTCCGTTCAGGAAAATGTTTGGTATCTGGAACATTCTATTTTCAGTATTAATTCAGACACAATCTTGACATCTAAAAGTGTATGCCAATTACTACTTTCTATCTTGTCTGTAAGAATTTTACTTAGTGAAGGTATAAATCCACGGTCTTTACTTAAGCTTAATTCTACCCACAATACAATTCCCCATCTCACCAGTTGCCCTCCATCTCATCCTGTCTGCTAGGCTCATGCAGCAGTACTTGGTACCTCATGAGCATTCCTCATCTGTGATGTGTGTAGTTCTCAACTTCTGTTATGATGCAGTGCCAGACCTCTGCTTGATTCCTCCTCACTGACCATCTGCCACTGTCCTGGGATAGCCTGGAAGTCCTGATCCAAATGAAACCATCCGTGAGGCTGTGATGCCTGGAATCTAGGTTGATGGGTGTGCACAGGGATACGTTGCTCATATTTTGACCAAAAAATGCATTAATAAAGTCATTGTGGGTTCAACAATGTTCTTTTCTAAAAATAGGCTAAGTCATAGTCTAGGTCTTAGTAGAAAGTCTAAAATTCCAAATTAAGTTTTGAAATCTTCCACTTCGTCAGTTCTAGGGTCACATACTTTTCCAAACCTTTCACAAGAAGATACCATTATAATAATAGACTTTAATAAAGTGAAACGTACTATGGAACTTTGGATAACTTCAAGACGGAGCAGATTCCTGCCAAAAGATACGGAAAAAATGTAACATATACATATGAATTAAATATGTGAAAGATTTACACCTAAGTGTGTTGTATTCTCTTCAGTATTGTCTTGTGAGGATTGAAAGAGCTTTATGACTGAGAAACGGAACTGCCACATCTTAGTCCACAGATGCAGTAGTTTCCCTACAGTCATATATAATTATATATTGAAGTACTTATTGAAGTAGAATACTGTAGTTAATATTCTAAATATTCGTGCTATTGCACATATATATGTATGTAAGCTTATATATATGTTATATACATATAATGTTTATATAACATATATAACATAATTCTATAACATATATTGAGCATATATTTGTCTCCAGACAATTCTGTCCACAAGGCAGTGATATGGAGAAGACAGTCTTCTGTAAATTCACCTAGTAAGTATCTCTGTTGTTAAAATTAAGACTTAAAGCATAGATTTAAAATTTAGAAGTAAAAATTGTTATAGGCAATTAATACGTTAAACTATTCTGGGACCAATGTTTCATTTGTCAAACACTAAAAATCTGTAAGTTTTAAGTTTATATATATATATATATATATATGTATATATATATATATGGCAAAAGTATCTTTAAACCAAAAGCATGAGGTTACCTAGTTATATTTTAATTATATTCTACAATTTATGTCAATAAATGTGTTGACAAAAATGATGACTGAATATTATTTTACAGCTAAGATTCCTCTTTCTCTTTCTCTCTCTCTCTTGTGTGTGTGTGTAGCTACTACAAAGGCTTTCAATTATCATGCTTCTAGAACTAATGTGCTCAGAAAATCAAGTAGACAAGTTTTTTTGACCAGCCCCCAACTCTATACATTTTAATGATCTTCTATCCCATTAATGTAGCCATAATGAAGCAATAGAGCTTTACATTTTTTCATTCAATCACATTTTTATTCACTTACCCATCGCCAAAAAGGGGGAAGAGGAGAGGACTGTGTTAGAGTTAAAGCTAAACATAGCAAATAAATTTTGAAGCTTTTAAATATTAGTATATTATATGTTTTAAATAACAGCAGTTCCTTTATTTGAATCTGAAATCTTGTATTTATAGAACAACTAATAACATTTGATTTATCTATTAGTTATGTTTCCATTTATTTATTTTGTTTTTTAATTATAATTTATTCACTTTGTATCTCAGCTGTAGCCCCCTCCCTCATCCACTCCCAATACCACCCTCCCTCTGTCCCTCATCTGCTCCCATGTCCCTCCCCAAGTCCACTGATAGGGGCAGTCCTCCTCCCCTTCCATCTGACCCTAGCCTATCAGGTCTCATCAGGACTGGCTGCATTGTCTTACTCTGTGGCCAGGTAAGGCTGCTATCCCCTCATGGAGGAGGTGATCAAAGAGCCGGCCATAAAGTAGACAGTTTTTAAATATTGTGTGCAACCAGAAAACATTGTAAGCGCTGTAAAACAAATAAACTTCATAATTCTATAATATATATTGTGTATATATTTGCCTCCCGACAACTCTGTCCACAAGGCAATGATGTATAGAAGACAGTTTGCTGTAAATTTACCTAGTATTTCTGTGATTAAAATTAAGACTTAAAGCATAGATTTAAAATTTGGAAGTAAAAATTTTTATTAGGTAAATAATATACTAAACCATTCTAGGACCAACGTTTCATTTGTCAAACACTGTAAATCTGTAAGTTTTAAGTTTAGCATCTGGATGAAATTATCCTAAAATAGTATCACAATCCTGAGATCAGCAAATTTTATTTTTGCCCACAACACTTTTTTGTGCAGAAAATAAAGAAGTAAAATGGTCACTGGAATGTATTTTCTATTAGCTCTAGCTCATTTAAAAAGCAATGAGATAATGAAGAAATATAACTCAATAAACAGATAAGTAAATCTACTATGACAGAAGACTGATTTCTTTTTCATGGAAACTAAACCCTACTGATTTTGCTATGTATCTATCGTACTTTTATGCATGACTGATTGCTGTGGTTGTGTGGTTTATGCCCAGACAAGAAACTTGAGTGATGACCAAAACCTTTTTTGCCTCCCTCATCTGCTCTTTAATTTAGATTGTATCAATCCAAAGACAGACTATTTTTCTAATCTGTCAATAAGAATTAGGTACTTTTTCTAAATCATGTATGTGGTGGTGATGAAGCCCTAAGACTAGGGGCAAGTAATAAAATAAGAAAATATATAGAGGAATGTGTGCTTACACTCAAGTTGAAGATCCCACAATTCATACAATATGTGCTGAAGAATATGAGAAAGATAGTTTGGTTCGAATTTCAGAAAGATCTTGAAATCTGAGGATCCAAGAAAGAAGTTTTGAAATGGACCACAAATGATTTTTAGTTGTTAGGCACAAGCATTGGATACTAGATAGAGGTAAAAGGATGGAATATTAATGACCCACAGAATATTTTTTTCTACTCACAGATCATTACTGAGGGTGGGGTTGTATGAGAGGCCAGAGACTACATTGTATCACTTTTCTTCTGATATTACTTCTAACTGAAATGTGAGGGTGGGCTTGGGGGGGAAACAGAAAAGAATAGCCTTGTTGTTTGAATAAAAATACCTCCCGTAGGCACATATGTTTAAATGTTTGGTCCTTAGCTGGTGGAACTGTTTGGGAAGGATTAGAAGGTGTGATCTTAAAGAGGTGTGACACTGGGGATGGCCTTAGAGGTTTCAAAAGACTTTCCCCCATTATCAATACTTACCCCCTATTTAGAGATCAAGATATAAGCTCTGAGCTATTGTTACAGTGCCATGCCTGCCTTCCTGATACCATGGTCCCTGCCAAAATGGTCATGTGAAACTCTATGCCCCAATTAAACTGTTTGTCTTATAAGTTTTGTCTTAGCCATGGTGCCTTATCATAACCATAGAAAAGTATCAATTTCCCAAGCCAAATCTGCAATTTCAGGTCAAAGACGGCTTTAAGGAGAGAGTAGGACAGGACAAGATGGCTGTGCCAGGAGAACACTGCGTCTGAGGAGCAGGACAACATTTTCTGTACAGCGACCAAGAGACTGAACTCTGGGCCCTAAAACAACAGCAATCGTGTTTCCCAGGTGAAAGGAAAGCCCCACAGCGTGGGAATCAGTCGGGTCCACTCTCAGGTCACCCAGCCAGAACCCAGAAGAGATCCCGAGTGGTGCAGGCACTAGGTAGCCAGATCAGAGCCACACGCCTGTGTGTCCTGATCACCTTCCCAGGCTGATCGGTGGGCACAAAAACACCAGAGACTTGGAGTCCCTGTCGAGAGAATACCCCACAAGGAAGGAAGAAAACGGTATTGACTTGGATCACCCAGTCGTTCCCTGGAAAATGTCTCACAGACTGGCAGGTACAAGCCACCATCACTGAACTGAGCTCCAGCTGCAAGCACAGATAGTTGCTGCACACCTAGCTCTCTGGCACAGACAGAGCTGTGCACGAGACTGGGAGTCACTGTCGGGAGAAATCCTCAAAGGGAACAAAGCAAAGGGGACATTAGGTCGCCCAGTATATCCCTGGAAAAGGTCCCACAGACTGGCCCAACCCAAGAACCTGCTGTGCACCAGATAGCCTGCTGTTACCAGGAGAGAGGTACCCACCCGCCACAGATTACCGCTTGGGTACTGGGACAGAAAGCCCCAACCTCAGACCTACAAAAGCCTGAAATCCCTGAGATCAACCCCCAGATACCCTGCTCCAAGAGGCAACCAGTTATTCCTGACAAAACTGACCAAACCACAGGACACACAGGTTACAGCAGCAGATCACTAAATTTACAGCAAGAAACCCAGAAGCAGGGCAGCTGTCTTCAGGACTTCTCCAGGTGAGAGGAGAGCCCTCTCGACTAACAAGGACCACAGATACCACTCAGGTCTCTATGCCTGAGATGAGCAGCGGCAACTCCTGAAAAACACCAGCCATCCAATGACTGTACCCAAAAAGCTGAGAAGGCTTCCTTCAGGAAAAACCATCTTCCCGCCAAGGGGATTCTCTCCATCACAGGATTCCAGGAACCACAAGAAATTAACCCCAAACACCTAAGATAGCCCAATGGGTAGAGGTCAGCATAAAAGCTCAACCAACAAAAGACAGAGCAATATGGCATCTCCAGAACCCACTTACCCAGGAGCAAGTAGCCCTGAACACCCCAGCATAATTGAAATTTAACAAGATGACCTAACATCTATGCTCATGAAGAGGATAACAGAGGAAACAAATAAAATGCAGAAAGACCTAGAGGAAGATAAAATCAAACAGATTATGGCCATCCGTAAAGAAATACAGGAAGTTGCAGCCAGTTTGTAGCCTTTAGAGAGGAAATGTTTAAATCACTGAAAGAAATAAAAGAAACAGAGGATTGTTCAAACAAACAGGTGAAGGAACTGAAGGAAAAACAGGAAAATACAGTCAGACAGGTGAAGTAAATAAAAAAAAAGGTTCAAGATCTGAAGATAGAATTGGAAAAATTAAAGAAAACACAAATGGAAATTGTGGAGAGAAAGAACTTAGGGAAGAAAACAGGAACTACAGAGGTTAGCATAACCAATAGACTACAAGAGACAGAAGAAAGAATCTCAGATGTGGAAGATACAATGGAAGAAATAGATGTATCTGTCAAAGAAAATGTTAAATCTAAAAAATTTCTGACACAGACCATCCATGAAATTCAAGACAACATGAAAAGACAAAACCTAAGAATAATAGGAATAGAGGAAAAAGAAGATTCCCTCCTCCAAGGCCCAGAAAATATTTTCAACAAAATCATTGAAGAAAATTTCCCCAACTTAAAGGAGAGGCCAATAAGAATACAAGAGGCCTACAGAACACCCAATAAATTAGATCAGAAAAGAAAATCCTCCCGCCACATAATAATTAAAACAGTAAATATACAGAACAAAGAAAAAATACTAAGAGCTACAAGGGAAAAAGGCCAAATAACATATAATGGCAAACCCATGAGAATAACACCTGACTTTTCAACAGAGACTATGAAAGCCAGAAGGGCCTGGATGGATATCATGCAGACCCTAAGAGAACACAGATGTCAGCCTAGGCTACTATACCCAGCAAAACTCTCAGTCCTCACAGACGGAGAAAACAAGATATTCAATGACAAAAGCAAATTTCAACAATACCTACACACAAATCCAGTGTTACAGAAGACACTAGAAGGGAAAATACAACCCAAGAAAACTAGCTATATGCAAGAAAACACAGGAAATAATTAATCTCATTACAGTAAAAAAAAAAAAAAAAAAGCAACCAAGGACACAACCTTATGATCACAGCCAACATCAAAATCAAAGGATCTAACAGCCACTGGTCATTAATCTCTCTCAACATCAATGGAATAAATTCTCCAATACAAAGACACAGACTAACAGAATGGATGCATAAACAAAACCCAGTAATCTGTTGCATACAAGAAACAAACCTAAATCACAAAGATAGACATTACCTGAGGGTAAAGGGTTGGAAGACGGCTTTGCAAGCAAATGGAACCAAGAAGCAAGCAGGAGTAAACATTCTAATATCTGATAAAATAGACTTTCAACCAAAGTGAATAAAAAGAGATGGGGAAGGACACTTCATACTCACCAACGGAAAATTCCACCATATAGACATCACAAACCTGAACATCTATGCCCCAAATAAAAGGGCACCCAAATTTGTAAAAGAAATATTGATAAAACTTAAACCACACATACATCCCCACACATTAATAGTGGGAGACTTCAAGACCCTACTCTCAACTAAGGACAGGTAAACAAAGCAGAAATTAAACAAAGAAACAATGTCTCTAAGAGAGGTCATGAATCAAATGGACCTAACAGACATTTACAGAACCTTATATCCAAACAAATATGAATTTACCTTCTTATCAGCTCCTCATGGAACCTTCTCCAAAATAGACCATATAGTTGGTCACAAAGCAAGCCTCAACAGATACAAGAAGATTGAAATAATCCCTTGTATCCTATCTGATCACCATGGAATAAAGCTAGACCTCAACAACAACAGAACTAGCAAAAAGCTTACACACACACGGAAACTGAACAACTTGCTACTAAATGACAGCTTGGTCAGAAAGAAAGTAAGGTTTGCCTAGAAGTCAAAAAAAATGAAGACACAACATACCCAAACTTGTGGGACACAATGAAAGCAGTGCTAAGAGGAAAGTTCATAGCACTAAGTGCCTTCAAGAAGAAATTCCAGACAGCTCATTCAAGCAACTTAATGGCTCACTTAAAAACCCTAGAAAAAGAAGAGGCAGACACATCAAAAAGGAGTTGATGGCTGGAAAAAATCAAACTCAGGACTGAAATAAAATAATAAGAAACAAATAAAACAATTCAAAGAATCAATGAAACCAAGAGCTGGTCCTTTGAGAAAGTCAACAAGATAGACAAACCCTTAGCCAAGCTAACTAAAAGGCAGAGAGACACCACCAAAATCGACAAAATCAGAAATGAAAAGGGGGACATAACTACAGACACTGAGGAAATCCAAACAATCATTAGGACTTACTTCCAAAGTCTATATGCCACAAAATTTGAAGATCTAAATGAAATGGACAATTTTCTTGATCAATTCGACTTACCAAGGCTGAATCAGGATCAAGTAAATCAATTAAATAGTCCTATATCCCCCAAGGAAATAGAAGCAGTCATCAAAAGTCTCCCATCCAAAAAAAGCCCAGGACCAGATGGTTTCAGTGCAGAATTCTACCAGACCTTCAAAGAAGAGCTAACTCCAATTCTCTTCAAACTATTCCACAATATAGAAACAGAAGGAACATTACTAAACTCATTCTATGAAGCCACAGTCACCTTGGTACTTAAACATCACAAAGACTCAACCAAAAAGATAATTTCAGGCCAATCTCTCTTATGAACATTGAGGCAAAAATACTCAACAAAATTCTTGGAAACCAAATACAAGAACACATCAAAGATATCATCCACTATGACCAAGTAGGCTTCATCCCAGGTATGCAGGGGTGGTTCAATATACGGAAATCTATCAATGTGATCCACCATATTAACAAACTGAAAGAAAAAAAACCACATGATAATCTCCCTAGATGCTGAAAAAGCATTTGACAAAATCGAAAATCCATTCATGTTTAAAGTATTGGAGAGATCAGGGATACAAGGCACATATCTAAAAATAGTAAAGACGATATACAGCAAGCCTATAGCCAACATCAAACTGAATGAGAAGAAACTTAAAGCAACCCCACTGAAATCAGGGACAAGACAAGGCTGTCCACTCTCTCCATATCTCTTCAACATAGTTGTGAAAGTCCTTGGTAGAGCAATAAGACTGTTGCAGGCGATCAAGGGGATACAAATTGGAAAGGAAGAAGTCAAATTATCACTACTTGCAGATGATATGATAGTATACATGAATTACCCCAAAAACTCTACCAGGAAACTCCTACAGCTGATAAACACCTTCAGCAAAGTGGCTGGATACAAAATTAACTCAAAAAAATCAGTAGCCCCCCTGTGTACAAAAGACAAAAAGGCTGAGAAAGAAATTAAAGAAACCCTTCACAATAGCCACAAATGACATGAAGTACCTTGGTGTAACCCCAACCAAGCATGTCAAAGAATTGTATGAAAAAAATTTCCAGTCTCTGAAGAAAGAATTAGAAGAAAATACCAGAAGATGGAAAGATCTTCCATGCTCATGGCTTGGCAGGATTAACATAGTAAAAATGGCCATCTTACCAAAAGCAATCTACAGATTCAATGCAATTCCCATCAAATTACCAACACAATTCTTTACAGACCTGGAAAGAAAAATTCTCAACTTCATGTGGAATAACAAGAAACCCAGAATTGTTAAAAAAAATCCTCTACAATAAAAGATCTTCTGGAGGTATCTCCATCCTGATCTTAAGCTGTACCGTAGAGCAACAGTTATAAAAACTGCATGGTACTGGCTTAGAAACAGAATATTGTATCAATGGAACTGAACAGAAGACCCAGAAATAAACCCACACACTCATGGACACCTGATCTTTGACAAAGATGCCAAAACCATTCAATGGAAAAAGATAGCATCTTCTGCAAGTCGTGCTGGTCTAACTGGATGTCTACATGTAGAAAAATGCAAATATCTCCATACTAATCACACTGCACAAAACTAAAGTCCAAGTGGATCAAAGACCTCAACATAAAACCAGACACATTAAATTGGTTAGAAAGAAAATAGTGGGAAAAACCCTAGAACTCATTGGTACAGGAGACAGCTTCGTGAAGAGAACACCAACAGCACCGGCTCAAAGAGCAACAATCAATAAATGGGACCTCATGAAACTGAAAAGCTTCAGTAAAAAAAAAATAGCACTGTCATCAAAACAAAATGACTGCTTACAGATTGGGAAAGAATCTTCACCAACCCTTTATTTGACAGAGGGCTAATATCCAGTATATATAAAGAACTAAAGAAGCTGAAAAGCAGCAAACCAAGTAATCC
>REGO01001175.1:55156-75218 GCA_010120015.1 Rhombomys opimus
GTTGAGCGATTTGCCATAGGGTATCAATTTGCTCCTGCATGAGGTCAATCCTCTGATTGAACACCATCAAGCCTCCTTTTAGTTGAGCATTAATTCCATTTTGTACATCTAAGGCATGAGCTACATTGGCTAAAAGATTATTTAAGGTCTGAGCAGTCTGCACAGTATGACTCATGGCTAATGCCGCGGTGGTGGCTCCAACAGCCGCCAATGAGATGCCAGTAACAATGGCGGCTGTAATTCCAAGATCCCTTTTCTGTCTGAAGAGAATCATAGCGTGAGGGGCATCAACAGGCACAGGCACCCAGCGAGGCATGTGAGTAACCAGGGCATACTTAAATTCACTAGCATTCCAGCATTGGGCAAAAAAGCAAGTATCATTACCACAATTACTTGGCTCTATCTGGCTAACAATGAATAAAAATGGGGGATATAAACAAACAGGTGTGGGCTTATAGGAAATATTATGAGAAGCCTTACCAGACCATAGTAGAGGACAATGCAGCCACTTTTGATATGAACTGATGGACTAACATCCGAAAGGAGAGGAGAACCTCCCCTATCAGTGGACTTGGGGAGTGGCATGCATACAGAGGGAGGAGGGAGGGTAGGATTGGGAGGGGAGGAGGGAGGGGCTTATGGGGGATGCAGAATGAATAAAGTGTAATTGATGAAAAATTTTAAAAAAAGGAAAAAAAAAGATAATTTAAGAACCTTAAATGACTCTCAAAAGTGGAGGAAAACATGGAGTTAGTCAATTTACATGGAGCACGTCTCGCCCCTGGGGGCAATGGTCTCCTGAACCTACTCAGACCTCGGACACCACCACTGCTAGTTCTAGAACTGATGCAGGATGTTCCAATGAGGGGGTTAAAAAGCAATTTTTTTAATAAATGTATTCCTTTTTAAAATTTTTAATTACACTTATCTGCCTTTTAGGTGATGACAACTTATGAGAATCAGTTTTCTTCTTACTCTATGTGAGTCCAGCAGATTCAACAAAAGTTGTCAGAACCGCCAACAAAAACCTTTACTTACAAAGCCACCTAGCCTAGCCAGCTATAAACAGGATTTTAATAAGGCCCTGGCTTACCCAGAAGCAAAGTGACAAAAGCAAAATTGAAGAATAGCAACTTGCTGACAATGAAGCCTAGCACAAAAGTTTCAATCAACTTAGAGAAAAATCACACAAAGAAACAAAACAGACTTAACAAAAACTGAGGTTGAATCTAAACATGGTTTCATATTAGCACTGCTAACTGCTAAAGAAAATGCAAACCTTCAACTTCTATCCTTCAAGCTCTATGACTGTTATAGTGCACATATATGCATATCATAACGTAAAAAACACACCTGTAATCACAACATTCTGCAGTTTTGAAAATCACTCACTCAAGAAGAATACGGAGGAAAATATTGTAACCTAACACTTTGACAAGACCTATAGGTATACAAAAAGAAATGATAAACAGTAATATTACATGATGACAATTTAAATAAATAATTGTATAAAGCAGAAAAAAATTAGTTTATCTGTATGCTTAATTCAAATTTTGAGGAAATACTGACTGTATGAAACAAGTCAAACAATGTATGGGGTTTTGCATATCAAATACAATCAAGGAAAATATATGGAGGAAGAAAACAGTAAATTATTTGTAATTTATAATAACCATTAATATACAGAGTATTCTAATACATTTGTAGAAAAGAAAATTCAAAATACATTTGTAGAAAAGAAAATTCAAAATAATTCTATGAAAAACTAACATCAATACAAATATTAGAATGATATGAGGACTATCAAAATGTGGAGGATTATAAATGTGATTAATATAACACATACTTAATGCAGATTTGCTATATTTGTTTATATCATCCTCATTACAAATCTGCATTAATATTTTATCACAGCAATGAAAAAATGTACTGGTCCACATGAGAGGAGTCCAGGATGAAAAGGTGATGGCAAATGACACCGAAAGCTCTAGGCATACAATAAACCTAGAAATTTTCTGTTTGGAATGTCCTAAGTCCATGCACTCCAGTGATCCACCAGCAGGAACAGTGGGACTCAGAACACAATCCCACTACAGCAAAGACTCACCACTGGAGCAGAAGGAGGTTTAACAGTAGAAAAGCACCAGTGGGTCCTGGAGTTCTTAAGGGGAGGGCTTCCTATGCCCTCTCTCTCCCCTGGCGTGCAGAGCACATATGCCACCTGGATAAAATACAGCAGCATGTGAAGTGTTGAGTCAAGGGACACCTGCTTGAGACTGATATGTTAGGGTTTTTACTGAGAATGGCCATGTATGCAGTGTTCACTGATAAACACAACCCTAGATCCAAAGGAAAGATACATTCTCTGTAACCTCCGGTGTTGGAACGAGCAGCAGTAATACAGCAGAACATGGTCACCATTTAGAAACACAGTGAACATTTCAAAGCTACACTAACAGGTGCCAGGCAGGCGTTAACTTTGTGAGCAAGCCCTTCTACAGACTGTACTCTCCACTCAGTTCTATTACAAGCTTGACATTCAAAAGGAGTCTTCCTGTCTTCAGTGAAAATATTTTAAGTATTTGTATTATGTTTCTGCAAGTTAAATAATGGATTAAACTATGGGTGCGTGTGTGAGAAAGCTTGCCGATTTCGTTTTTGGCGATCTATAAAAATTTGGTGTTTTAATAAATTCTGTAAAGTAATTTATTTTCTTTTTTCTTTGTAAGAGAATTTTTTATCATTTATTACAATTTATTCAATTTGTATCCTTCCTGTGGCCCCCTTCTTTGTCTTTTCCCAATCCCACCCTCCCTCCTTCTTCTCCCCAATGCCCCTCCCCTAGACCACTGATAGGAGAGGTTCTCCTTTCCTTCTATTTGACCCTATCAGGTCTGATCAGGAACTTGTTGCATTGTCTTCCTCTGTGGCCTGGCACCCCTCGGAGGGTGGGGGGTGACCAGAGAGCCTGTCACAGAGTTCATGCCCGAGAAAGCCCCTCCTCCCCTTATTAGGAAACCCACTTGGATACTAAGTCTATGGGCTACATCTGAGCTGGGGTTTTAGGTCCTCTCCATGCATACCTTGGTTGGGGTATCAGTCTCTCCAGTGGGCATTTCCTGCCAAGCAAGTCCATATTATAGCCCTCAGGATTCACAACTGGGTAGACTGATGACTATTTTCTCCTCTGGTAGTTTGAACAGCACCATCTAGCACTATGAAAGCTAGGCAGTAGAAATCAAGCTTCCAGATCACTACTAGCTTGATTTCTCCATGTTCAATGACTCAGCTTGTGTTATCTTCAGCAACACGGTCTGTTTCTGGTTACTATCCAAGAACAATGACAATTGCCTATAATATTTGGAATCTATATAAACTCCTTAGCCAATGATTCCTAAACAAGTAACCTATTCCTGGTACTGGGCATTTCTTTCATCCTTGAATGTTAACTTTTAATCTTCTGATACATATGTTTTATTTGAAATACCCATAGAGGTCGGGAAACTATTAAGAGCCATGGAGAGGGCCTTTCAAAAGAATAGTTATAATATACTGGTATAAAGGCTATTGATAAAACATGAAATAGGAAGGGTTAAAATGGCCTTGGTAAGCTAAAGATGGGTAGAGGAGAAAATATTTGAAGGGGTAAATACGCCTAAAGACATTTTGAGAAAAAAATGTGGAAATCTACTACTGTTGAAGCATGTACACTTATAAGACATATTTACGTATCTGTATTGTGAGTACACAGACATAAACACAAATATTTTGTGATTTTTAAAAGATTTATTTTATTATGTTATTTCATGTGTGAGGGCTTGAGTGTGTGTCTAGCTGTTACAAGCCTGCTGGTAACTACAAAGGTCAGAAGAAGGAGTCAACGACCCTGGAACTGCAGTTACAGACGTGTGTGCCACCTCTTCTGCGTGCTGGTCCTTTGCAAGAGCAATATGTGTTCTTAACCACCAGGCCGTAGCTACATCCTCTCCTTTGTTGCGACAGTGTCTTATATTCACTTCCAGCAACTCCAAAACATGTATAATTTCTAAGCGTATTATAAAAACAAATCATTTTCTCTTGCATATATTTCAATTTTTATTTTAAGGTATTTTTATTCCTTTTGTTTGTAGAGTAAGTGGAAACTTAGTCTATGGCTTAATTAATTCATTTGTTTAAAAAAAAGTCGAAACCAAGCGTGATGGAGCATACCTGTAAGTCCAGTCTTCAGGAGGCTTAGGCAGGGGCCCTGAGAGCGCTGAGCCATCCTGAACCACACAGGGAGACATTGTCACAATAGCAGCAACAACAGCAGGAAGGAGAGCGAGTGGACATTGTCTACAGGTCTTAACCTGGCTCTGGGGAAGAACTGGCGCGATTTTTCATGTGTGCAGGCCTTAGTCTACAGACTGGGTTTTTCTTTGTTAAAGACTGAAGTGTTCTACTCTGTGGGCTAACCTGCAGCGTTCTGTGATTCTCAAAGCTTCGCTGAGAGATAGCACAGCAGCAGACCTTATTTCTAAACTGGATGATGGCTGTATGTAGGTCATGGGTAGAAACGTGCTTAGCATTCACAAGAGTTGGGAGTTCAATCCCTAGCAGCAAAAAGAAAAATAAACTATTTAATAACACAGATGATCGAATTTATCTATCTTTATTTCAAATGAGGCGAATAGGTTAGATAGCAGATTCGTTTTTACATATTTTATTTATTCTTCAACAGTTCCATTTTTTGTATGTAATAGACCGAACGTATTCACCCTCTTACCACATCTTATCCCTCCCTCTTCTGCCTAACCCAACAAGTCTCCCTCCTACGTTCATGCCTTTTAAAAATCTTTTCTCTTGAAAACTAAAAAACAACATGAAAACAATACGAATGAAGGGACAAAATGTTTTGTAGATTTTGAAGAAAATCTTACCATACAAAAACAAGAGTATTTTACAGAAATACTACTGAGCAGTCATGTATGAAGAGTTCAAGGATTGTTTGCAAGTGTATATTTTCCTTGCACTGCACTCAGGGTTAGCCGCTTTCGACCCAGAGAAGAGCATGTCTGATTGCATGCAGGTTGATGCCCCAGGTCCCGCCTCTGAGAAAAAGGTATCGGACGGGTCTGATGCTCTTTGGATGGATGACACCTAAATGAACATTGGTACAAGTCCCAATTTATTTCTAATATCAGAGATCAGACCTCTACTCTTGCCTGATGCGTCTAAAACAAAAAGGGGGAACTGTAGAGAGCTGCGTAATGCAGATGGAGCTGGTTTCCGCCTTCCACCTTCCTGATGGTGAGTGCTCTCTGTCACAAACAACTCCATATTTGGCTAAGGCTGAGGATCTGGCTTGCTTCCATGTATGTGGACCTATCTGCATTGCCCACGTGGCACGCTGGGGTTGGCTACCCAGAGGCTATTTAAGCTGTGGGCTGGCTTTCCCCAGGGTCAGAAGATTGTTCAAGGTTCCTGAATAAACTGCATTGAAAAAGAAAAAAAAAACTCTTAAAACAAAGATAAAAGCTCTTCCAACAGAGCCTTCCAGAACCCCAGCCTAGAAGTTACCCTGCAAAGCTCAAAACATTAAGGAGCTGTGGCTTTCTTCTCCCTCCCAAGAGGAAAAAACAAACAGACAAACAAACAAACAAACAGAAACAGAAGAGACAGGTCTGCCTCCATGTCTCATACAAATCTTAATGATGATCAAAAACTTTCACCTACCGATTCTTTTTCCTCATCAGTTGTGCCAAACTTTGATAGAAACTTTGCCATAGAAAATGAACAGTGCAACCTTCAAAGCAAAGGAGAAATATCTTCATTTCTGAATACGTAATGATAGCACATATCCAAACATAAAAGTGCTGACATGTTAATTATGCAAGAGACAGACAACAGAGAGAGAGAGAGAGAGAGAGAGAGAGAGAGAGAGAGAGAGAGGCACAGGAGCCATTGTCTGGCAAAGGACACACTCAGTATGCAGATCTCAGGCTATCAAATATAGCTGTGACTATAATATCCTCTGGAGTTTCAACTTCCCTATTTAAAAATGAAGTGGAGGGTACCAGAAACAGTTATAAGAATTAGCGAGATGTGCCTCTCCATCGAGAACATTGTGGAACAGGACACTAATGAGAAGGAAGTGTCCTGTCTAGTCTTTCTCAGCGGTAAGTTTCAGAGTACACTTATTAAAACCACCACTTGACAATTTTTATGGGTATTTCTCAAAAACTATTTTTTTTAAGTTTATTTGAGAATCAGGAAGCACAGGCACCAAGAACTAAGCTAGTAGTGCTCTAAGTAGCTATGCTAACGGTATCTGTCTCCTTCTGTCTATTCACATAGCCATAGCACACGTTTTGAAAACCGCGCAACATCTTGTCACCTGAAAGAGCCTCACAAACAGCAGGCAAAGACAAAGCCTCAGAGAAGGATCCACCCAAAATGCAGCAGAGAGGAATCCACCTCCTCTCTCTCTCTCTCTCTCTCTCTCTCTCTCTCTCTCTCTCTCTCTCCCTCCCTCCCTCCCTCTGTTCCTACAGAGATATATCTGTACACCTCTGTCCTGAGAGGGGAGAGCAGGGGGTTCAGGGCCCATGACCACAGAGGCACACAGCCCTTCTCCAATATAAATGGTTTTCAAACCACTGCCTTTCCATTTTTATGACTTCATAATTCTTGCTTCTTTTTGGTGTTTGAAAATTACATGCAGATGTTCTGGTTATCTGCTGGTATGTCAGCAATTATGCCAAGAAATAGTGGCTAAAAAGAACAACAATCGTTCCTTTTTTCTTCTTCTTCTTTTCTGTGGACCAGGAATTCAGGAAGAATTTGGATTTGGGGTTCTTTACCAGTCTTACATATGGTCACAGGCTGACGCAGGTTAGACCTGATTTGGGTGATGCCTCGGTAGTTTCAAAACACAGTCCCAGGTTTTTGCCTGATGACTCTGCATTGGGTAGTTTGAGCTTCCTGGCTGCATGGTCCTAGGAGAGCTAAACTCTTCATAGAACGTTTATTGTTCTAACACTCTGACTATGTAACAAACTTCCCCAAGTGGCTTCTACCAATGAAAACTGTTCTTTTGTTCATGATTTATTTCAAATCTTGTGATCTTTACCTCAGACAGAGCTGACTCAAATCTTAGCTAAGGTCTCTCATCTTGGTCCTGGAGAAGTTCCATTTAAGGTGGGTGTATATACAGATGACATACATATTAGGGTGATATGTGGCTGACAAGTCAGAACCATGGATTCAGGTCTGCATGCCAGGCCTTTTGTGGTGCTTTTAGGCTTCCTGGCAACACAGTAATACGGTATGTCTAGAATCTAAGAACCAGTGTCCTAGAAGCAGAGAATTTTGTGTCATATTTTGTCAGTGCTGGCAAACGTGTTGCATCCTGATAGTGTATAACATATGCAAGAAAAAAGAACAAACATCTTGCGGGCAGCGTGGGCAAGCTCCCAGCAGAGGGTGGCATTGAGAACGTTGCTGAGGATGTCTTAAAAAAACAGATTTTACAGCATAGTGGAACTGGAAGGCTTCATTTGGAAATCTTGGGGCTGCATGTCTCAACATTCAAATTTTCGGCTATTTGACAGGTAGTGCAGTTCATGCTTCTTCTGAAAACTCCTGTGGAAATCCCTCCAAAAAGCAACACTAACTAGCAAATTAAATGCCAAGGAAGGTAAATAAATATTACAAAGAAGTAAGTGGGGAAAGAGACAGATAACACTAGGGATATTTGATAAAGCCTCAAGGATTGTGTTATTATTTACCCCCAGATTGGAATATATATATCTCTAATTCAATATATATTCAATTCATATATATATATTTTTTTTGAATTATGTCAATTGGGCTAACAATCTCCCCCCCCCAAAAAAAATACTATAGAATGCCTGATAAAAACCTGGAATGATAACCCTTTGTTCTAGATTAATCTAAAATATAATAGAATCATTAAATTTTAAAATGTTGAGATATTTTATATAGTTATCCAGAGGCAAAGCTCAGGGCCACTGGACGGTTTATTGAAGCCAGTTTCTGCCAGTGTGATTGACAGCTTCCCCAACTCATTTTTCTCAAGGAACTCGTTTAAAGTGAGTCAGATAAGCTCTGTTCTCTTCAGAGGACGGAGGCTGTGTGATTCTGAACATGAAGAAACTTTTCGTAGCTTTTCCTCAGCAACATATCTCTAACATATACTAATAAAATAAGTATTAGTAATCTGCACGAGTTTCCCGATCACTGAGTGACTTCTCAGTATCAATGACTTTGCTATGCAATGATTACATAAAGAAATAAAACTCTTGATAAAATGCTTAATGTTAAAAGTATAAAAAGGATGAAATGTAATGTTTGTCAAAATGAGTTGATAAAGGTTTATATGGTTTGCATCTTACATGTGATGCAGCAGAATATTAAAAATTAACCAAATGACGTTTGCATTCTTTTTAAATTTTGTTAAAGTTTCTAGTCACTACTCTTAGTGCTTCTGGCGATGCTCTTTGGGAGGTGAACAGATTACGTGACTCTTATTTTGGCAAAATGTGCCTGTATTCAGAACTTCAATTAACTCGCTCAAGCATTTTTTTTCAGAAATATTTCTATACTCTAATAAACTATGAGTAATATATCCACCTTCCTAAAATCTGTTTCCTCCTTTGCCCATTGCTTCATTCTCAGAAGGAGGAGGACTAATAGTTTCATATTAATCTCAGCTATGTCTGAAAGGATACAACATCATTTTATTTCAAGGTTTTGGGTTTTTTTTCCCTTTCGGAATGTGGAACGTTAGGTTATGCCTCAGTCTTGTCCAGACTTAAACTCCCCACTCTGTTTTATATGCCTTGCAGGACCCACAGAGTCTGAGAATGTGACAGAGGAGTCCTTCCATGTCTGGGAATGTAGCATAGAACATATTATATCTATTTTTAAATCTTCCAAATTCTTGTAGTAGCTGAAAGCTGGAAACCTAACCTACATTATCTCACTGTTGGACATCACCTAAAAACGATTATGCTCTCCCTCTTGTTTTCTTGGACACTGCTCCTAGAAGACTGCCATAGGCCACTATCACTTCCACACTCCTTCCCCAACCACAGACACAGAATCTGAACCAAATGATAGCCCAAGAGCAGGAAGGAAGCAGAATGGTTTCATTACTTTTTAAAAGGTTTTATTTTATGAGATTGTAATACAATTACATTATTTCTCCTTTCTGTTTCCTCCTTCAAAATTTTCCCATACCACCTCCTCTTGCTCTCTTAAGAATCCTTGGCTTATTTTCTTGAAAGATGGTTGTTACATACATTCATACACACGTGTGTGTGTGTGTGTGTGTGTGTGTGTGTGTGTGTGTGTGTGCATGTTTATTCCTAGACACGTGCAGATAACCTAACTAGTCTTATAATGTTACTTGTATTTTCGTGGCTACTTTGGTATTGGATAACCAATTAGTATGCTTTTCCCTAGAGAAGACTATTTCTCCATCTCCCAGAATTCCTCGGTGGCCTGGTTATTTGTGTAAGGTCGAGTCCTCCTGGGATTTTCTTTGTCCATTTTAGCATCTCTATTATTGCTGCCTTTGTTTAGCTCATGTTTAAGCAGTCATGTTGGTTAGAGTTAATGTGTGTAGCTGCTGACATGTCTGGGAAACACAATCTCACAGCAATCTCCCCAATCCTTTTTTTATTATCTTCCTGCCTCTCTTCCACAAGAATCCCTAGCCTTAGGTGTGGAAGTTGTAGTGGATTGTAGATGTATCCTTTAGGACTCAACACCAGGAACCTGAATTTTACTTGATTGTGGTTTCTTCTAACAGTCTTTTTCCATTGCAAGGAAAAGATTTCTTAATGAGAAGTGAGGACTACACTTAATTTGTGGGTAGGTATGAGGACATATATTTAGAATGTAGTTAGGGATTATGATGGGATAGTAAAGAGTCGGCTGCAGATTCTCCTCCAAGATCCATTACTTCACTAGTTAGTTGGTTAGTTGGCTAGATTTTCTGTACCAGGCATGCTTTTTCCCTTGTTGAGGTGGTTTTAAATTCAACTAGAGAACAGTTTGTTACTGTCAAGATATGCATGCCACTACCTACAGCACACAGCATTCTTAGACTTATCACATCATACTGAACATTACTGTGGTTCAAGCATAGCTGGGTAGGACTGTTGGTTTCTTTCCTGCTGTATAAACTTGAGTGCTTCCTTCTAGTACCATGAAGGCTAGTCCTCAGGGAGAGGCTTTCAGGTCAGTCACAGGTTGCTTGAAGATCCCTGGGCCCTTTTATGAAGTACACAATGTTTGAGCAATAAGGATTTACCATCCATCTTTGGGAAGCAACTAAGAGAAATATCAACAGCCTATAATGTTTTGGGAGTTTTATGGACAATCCCAACCAACAACATAAAAGAGGTCGTCTCATGCCTGATATCAGGCTTTCATTAAATAGTTTTTGACTCTTGGAGGGAGCACTATTAGCACAGATGGAAAAAAAATCATTCAAACTATATATTTCTCTTTGTACAGCAACTTACATGTATAATAGGGATGTTTATGTATAAAATTAATAGTATGATACATTATGTCTTTTTCAGACACCTTTATTTGTTATTTCATCCTTTTTCTACTTTCTTCTGTATTTATCTCTCCCTTCAAACCTAAGTACCAACCCTCAGGGATATCCACGTGCCCATCTAATTGATTTTTTCCCATTTATTTTTTTCACTTTTTAATTCTTTATTAATTACACTTTATTCACTTTGTATCCCCCCTGTGGTTCCCTCCCTCCTCCCTTTCCAATCCCTCCCTACCTCAACCCACTGCATCCATGCCCCTCCCCAAGTTCACTGATAGGGGAGGTCTTCTTTTACTTCCTTCTGACCCTAGTCAATTAGGTCTCATCAGGAGTGGCTGCACTGTCTTCTTCTGTGGCCTGGTAATGCTGCTTTCTCCTCAAGGGGAGGTAATTAAAGAGCAGGCCAATCAGTTCATGTCAGAGACAGTCCCTGTTCCTATTACAACGGGCCCACTTGGATACTAAACTGCCATGGGCTACATCTATGCAGGGATCTTAGGTTATCTCCATGCATAGTCCTTGGTTGGAATATCAGTCTCAGGAAAGACCCTTGTGCTCAGATTTTTTGGTTCTGTTGCTCTCCTTGTGGAGTTCCTGTCCTCTCCAGATCTTACTGTTTCCCACTTCTTTCCTAAGATTCCCTGCACTCTGCCCAAAGGTTGCCCGTAAGTCTCAGCATCTGCATTGATAGTCTGCAGGGCAGAGCCTTTCAGAGGTCCTCTGTGTCAGGCTCCTGACTTTTTCTCCTCTTTTATCCTTCTTCTGATGTCCATCCTCTTTGCCTTTCTGGATAGAAATTGAACATTTTAGCAAAAGTCCTCCCTCTTGATTAGTTTCTTTAGGTGTACAGATTTTCGTAGGTTTATCCTATATTATATGTCTATATGAGTGAGTATATATCATGTGCATCTTTCTGCTTCTGGGATATCTCACTCAGGATGATCTTCACCAAGCCTATATCTGACAGAGGACTAATATCCAGTATATATAAAGAACTAAAGAAATTAAACAGCAACAAATCAAGTAATCCAATTAAAAAATGGAGTACAGAGCGAAACAGAGAATTCTCAATAAAGGAATATCGAATGGCAGAGAAACACTAAAAGAAATGTTCAACGTCCTTAGTCATAAGGGAAATGTTTCTCGATCTTTACCATTCTGGTTGAGATAAGATGAAATCTCAAAGTTGTTTTTATTAAGATTTACGTATATTGAACCGCCCCTGCATGCCTGGGATGAAGCCTACTTGGTCGTAATGGATAATATCTTTGATGTGTTCTTGTACTGTAGAGCAACAATACTAAAAACTGCATGGTGCTGGCATAGAAACAGAATGGTGGATCAATGGAATCGAAGAGAAGATCCTGACATAAATCCACACACATATGGACACCTGATTTTTTAAAAAGATGCCAAAACCATTCAATGAAAAAAAGACAACATCTTCAACAAATGGTGCTGGTCTAACTGGATGTCTACATGTAGAAAAATACAAATAGATCCATACTTATCACCCTGCACAAAACTAAAGTCCAAAGACCTTAGATCAAAGACCTTAACAGAAAACCAGACATACTGAACCGCTTAGAAGAAAAAGTGGGGAACAGCTTTGAACTCATTGGCACAGGAGACAACTTCCTGAACACCAACAGCACAGGCTCTAAGAACAAAAATCAATAAATGGAACCTCAGAAAATTGAAAAGCTTCTGTAAAGCAAAGGACACTGTAGTCAGAACAAAATGACTGCCTACAGATTGGGAAAGGATCTTCACCAGCCCTCTGACAGAGGGCTAATATCCAGTATATATAAAGAACTCAGGAAGTTAAACAGCAACATATCAAATAATCCAATTTTGAAAATGGGGTACAGAGCTAAACAGAGAATTCTCAACAGAGAAATATCAAATGGCTGAAAAACACCTAAAGAAGTGCTCAACATCCTTAGTCATCCCAGAAACGCAAATCAAAATGACCTCACTCCTATCAGAATGGCTAAGATCAAAAACTCAGATGGAGAGGTTGTGGAGAAAGGAGAACCCTCTTCCAATGCTGGTGGGAATGTAAACTGTACAACGACTTTGTAAATCAATCTGGCACTTTCTTAGATAATTGGAATAGCACTTCCTCAAGATCCAGCTATACCACTCCTAGGCATGTATCCAAAAGATTCTCAAGTACACAATAAGGACATTTGCTAAACCATGTTTGTAGCAGCTCTATTTGTAATAGCCAGAAGTTGGAAAAAAACCAGAAGCCCCCCCCCAACTGAGGAATGGATACAAAAATTATGGTTCATCTACACAATGGATATTACTCAGCAATAAAAAACAAGGAAATCATGAAATTTGCAGGTAAATGGTGGGACCTGGAAAGGATCATCCTGAGTGAGCTATCCCAGAAGCAGAAAAACACACATGGTATATAGTCACTCATATCGACATATAATATAGGATAAACTTACTAAAATCTGTACACCTAAAGAAACTAACCAAGAAGGAGGACTCTGGCTAAATGTTCAAACCCCATACAGAAAGGCAAAGAAGATGGACATCAGAAGAAGGAGAAAACAGGAAACAGTACAGGAGCCTGCCAGGGGGGGGGGGGGGGCTCTGAAAGGCTCTACCCTTCAAAGTATCAAAGCAGATGCTGAGACTTATAGCCAAATTTGGGCAGATTGCAGGGAATTTCATGAAAGAAGTAGTAAATAGTAAGACCTAAAGAGGACAGGAGCTCCACAAGGAGAGCAACAGAAGCAGAAAATTTGAACACAGGGGTCTTTCCTGAGACTCATACTCCAACCAAGTACCATTGATGGAGATAACCTAGAACCCCTGCACAGATATAGCCCATGGCAGTTCAGTGTCCCAGTTGGTTCCATAGTAATGGGAATAGGGACTGTCTCTGATATGAAATGATTGGCCTGCTCTTTGATCACCTCCCCCTGAAGGGGAGCAGCCTTACCAGGCCACAGAGGAAGACAATGCAGCGACTCCGAATGAGACCTGATAGACTAGGATAAGAAGGAAGGAGAGGAGGAGCTCCCCTATCAGTGGACTTGGGGAGGGGCATTCGTGGAGAAGGGGGAAGGAAGGTGGGATTGGGAGGGGAGGGGGGAAGGGAACACGGAGGGATACAAAGTGAATAAAGTGTAATTAATAAAAATTTAAAAATGGAAAAAAGATTTACATAATGCTGAACACTTTTTGAAACATTTCTTAGCCATTTTTCCGCTTTAAGAGCTCTCTGTTTAGGTCCCAGGCCCATTTTTGGAATTGGTCATTTGTTTTATTGACTTCTTGTTTTCTGAGATATTTATATAGTCTGGAAATTAACTCTCTGTCAGATTTTTAGCTAACAAACATTCTTTCCCATTCTGTAGGCTTCCTCTTTACTCAATTGATTTTTTTTTAGCTGTGTAGAAGATTTTCATGTTTTTTGAAATCCTGCTTGTAACTTATTGGCCTTAATTCTTGGGTAAATGGAATGCTATTCAGAAAGTACTTTCCTAAACATTGATCATTGGATACTGCCTATGTTGTCTTCAGTCTGGGATCTATTTTGACTTAGTTTTTGTACAAGGTGATAAACAGGTATCTAGTTTCATTTCTCTGTATATGGACATTCAGTTTCCCCAGAGCTATTTGTTAAGGATGCTTTCTTTTCTCTGAACTATATTAAATGGCTTAAGTTATGTGTACTCATATTTGGGTCTTCAGTTTTGTTCCATTGGTCTACATGTCTGTTTTTGTGCCAGTATCATTGCTTGTGGCAGTTTTTATTACTATGGTTCTGTAGTATATATTGGCATTTGTAATGGCAATCCCTCCAGCATCCTGCCTTTTTTGCTTAAAGTTGTTTAGGCTATCTGGGGTCTTTCGTGGTTACCAATGAATTTTAAGATAGTTTTTCTGTGAAGAATGAAATGGTGGCTTTGATTGAAAGTACATTTAATCTGTATATAAATTGTAACAAAAATGATCATTTTCACAATATTATTCTACAAGTTCATGACCAGTGGATGTTCCTCTGTTTTTTAGTGCTTTTGTCTCTTTAGAGGTTTAAATTTTCATTGTACAAACCCCTCACTTACTTGGTTAGTGAGAATTCCTAGATATTTTATTTATTTGCGTCTGCTGTGAATTGGAGTGTGTCCACATCTCTTTCTCTATCTATTTGTTAATGTATATAAAAACTTTTGATTTGTGCACAGTGATTTTGTATCTTTTTACATTGCTGAATTTGTCATTTTTAGAAGTTTTCTGTTCGAATTTTTGGAATTTCTAATGTGCAGTTTCATATAATCTGCAAATAGGAATAGTTTGACTTCTTTCCTTATTTGTAGCCCTTTAATTTCCTTCTATTGCTATATTGTTTCTTTATATGACTTTTTTTTCTTTTGCAGCTTTCAATATATTTTCTTTGCTGTTCATACTTAGTATTTTAACTGCAAAATGCTATAAAGATTTTCAGTTCTTGTGTTGTCCACTTGGGGTTCTATATACCTGTGGTATCTGTTCGTTTGGAGAAGTTGTCTTCAGTGATCTTGTTGAAGAAATGGTCTATGCCTTTGACTTGGGATTCATCTCCCTCATTTATGCCTATAAGTAGAAGGTTTTGTCTTTTCATGGTGTCTTCGTGGCTTGTGAAGCCTGCTTTCTTATATAACCCAGAGCCACTTGTCATCACCATTCCACACCATTCATTAATTTAAAAAATGACCTGTAGGCCTGTCTACAGCTTTATCTTATGAAGGCATTTTCTCCACTGAGGTTCCCTCCTCTCTCATAACTATAGCTTGTGTCGAGTTGACATAAAATTTGCTAGCACGAGTTCCAAGATGGCAGCGACCAGTGTTCACCCTATCTGAGGGGCAAAGGATCTGAGTCTCTGAAATCAGTTAGTGGACAGGCAGTTGGATCCAGGTCATCGACCTTGGGATTCCCAGGACTAGTAGGGACATCCAGTGAGTTGTGGCCTATAAGATACAGGCCCCTGTGACCCTGTTCTGGGTCTGGGGACTACAACCTGTGAACCCCCAGAATTTTTTGCTCAGCCCAGTGAGTGCAGAACTCCATGTCCAGGGACCCTCCCCATCAGCAGCCTCCTGCTCCCCTGGGAACAGCTTCAGGTTTCCTGGGACACTTGGGGTCAATTAGATCCAGGACCCCACAAACACACCAAGACCATTTCCTAGGTCTGAAAGTTTACACCAGTGAGTGGAAAGCTCCAAGTCCAGGGACCCTCCTCACTAGCAGCCAGACATCAAATCCCTCCCTCTCACCTGAGGGCAACATCAGGATTTCATGAGAAACATTCCCAGCATTTAAGCCATGATTCTGCTAGTCACCCCATAGAGATCAGAAAAAAAAAAAAACAGTGGAAGTACACAGATCTTGGATTCAGGATAGGGAAGCCCAGACAAATCTGAGTGTCAGAGGTATAGAGTCTCCCTTCTGAGACACCCCTGAGATTGCCACCCATGCCAAGCCTTTCTGGGCAACTGCACATGCACATGGCGCCCACAACCCAACCTGGACCTGTGACTGCCCTTCACAGCAACTGCGCCTGCACACCATCTACATCTGTGCAGGGTTCTAGGCTATCTCCATGCATGGTGCTGGGGTAGAGTATCGATCTCAGAAAAGACCCCTGTGCACAGATTTTTTTGGTTCTGTTGCTCTCCTTGTGGAGCCCCTGTCCCCTCCAGGTCTTTCATTTCCTCCTTCTTTCATAAGATTCCCTACACTCTGCCCAAAGTTTGGCTATGAGCCTCAGCATCTGCTTTGATACACTGCTGGGTAGAATCTTTCAGAGGCCCTCTGTGGAAGGCTCCTGTCCTGTTTCCTGTTTTCTCCCTCTTCCAATGTCCATCTGGTTTGCCTTCTGAATGAGGGTTGATCATCTTACGAGGGTTGTCTTTCTTGCTTAGCTTCTTTAGGTGTACAGATTTTAGTATGTTCTTCCTATTATTATATGTCTAATATCCACTTGTAAGTGAGTATATACCATGTGTGTCTTTCTGCTTCTGGGACACCTCACTCAGGATGATCTTTTCAAGTTCCCACCATTTATCTACAAATTTCATGATTTCCTTGTTTTTAATTGCTGAGTAGTATTACTTTTAAATTTCTTTGAATAGTTCTCTTGCAAATTTGATGGAGATGGCACTGAATCTGTAGATTGCTTTTGGTAGGATGGCCATTTTCATATCATTAATCCTTCTAAAATATGTGCATGGAAGATATTTTCTTCTTCTAGTGTCTTCTTTAATTTCTTTTATGGGTGCCTTAAAGTTTTCATTATACACGTTTTTCACATGCTCAATTGTAGTTATTCTTAGATATTTTTGAGACTATTGTGTAAAGGTACCATTTTCCTTATTTCTTTCTTAAAATGTTCATTACTTGTTTATAAGAAAGCTATTGATTTTTGTGTTATGTGGCCATATTGTTGAGATTTAATAGATACAGCTCCTTAGAAGACACTATTGTACAGCAAACATTCCGGTGATGTGTCTCTTACATTCTGTCTGCCCCTTTTCTGTGATATTCCCCAAGCCTTAGGCGTAGGGGTTAGGTTGTGAATGTGTTGAGTATGGATGGGGACTGCATGGTTAGTTGTCCTCTGCATTTTAATAAGCTCTTGACTTCTGCAAAGATCTCTGTCTGCTGCAAAAAGAAGTTGCTTTGCTAAGGAGTCAGACCTAAACTTATATGAAGGTAGAAGAATAACTATTTAGATTGCAGTTAATAATTATACTGATTTAAGAATATGCAGTAGAAGGTTCTTCTCTAGGGTTTATGACCTAACCAGCTACAGGTGGTTTTCTAGGTCCACAGTACTAGGCATGTATTTTCTCTTACTGAGTGAGCCTTAATTCCAGTTAAGTGACTATTGATTGTCCCCTAGATACGTCTGCCACTTTTGCACCCTTGGAGAAAATCTTGCCAAAATGGTCGTTGTTGTGGCTCAAAGGCTTTACTAGGACTTTTAATTGTTTTTTTTTTCTCATTTGGAAGCTTACATAGCACCTTTGGATGCTGTAAGGGCCAGTCTTTAGGGAAGATGTCTCCAAGACAGTACCAGCTCCATTTTGCTCTGTCCTGTGTCTGAAGCATGTGGTGTCTTCAGCAATAGGGCTCAGAAAGGCAACAAAAGTAGACAGGCCAGAGTTCTTTTTTTTAAATTAAGTTATTTTTTTTATTAATTACAGTTTATTCACTTTGCATCCCTGCTGTAGCCCCCTCTCTCATCCTCCCAATCCCACCCTCCCTCTTCTTCTCCCATGCCCCTCCCCCAGTCCAATGATAGAGAACGTCCTCCTCCCCTTCCACCTGACCCTGGTCTATCAAGTCTCATCAGAACTGGTTTCTTTCTCTTCCTCTATGCACTGGTAGGGCTGCTCTCCCCTCAGATGGAAGTGATCAAAGAGCCAGCCCATGTGTTCATGTCAGAGAAGGTCCCTGGTCCTATTATTTGGGAACCCTCTTGGATATTGAGCTGCCTTTGGCTACTTCTGTGGAGGGGTTCTAAGTTATATGCATAAATGGTCCTTGTTTGGAGTATCAGTCTCAGAAAAGACCCTGTGCCTAGATTTTTTGGTTCTGTTGTTCTCCTTATGGAGCTCCTGTTCCCTCCAGGTCTTTCTATCTCCCCCTTCTTTCATAAGTTTCCCTGAACTCTGCCCAAAGTTTGGCTATGCATCTCAGCAAAGAACACTGTCATCAGAAAAAAACAACAGCTTACAGATTGGGAAAGGATCTTCACCAACCCTATATCCGACAGAGGGCTAATATCTAGAACATATAAAGAACTTAAGAAGTTAAACAGCAACAAATCAAGAAATCCAATTTAAAAATGGGTGCAGAGCTGAACAGAGAATTCTCAATAGAGGAATATCAAATGGCAGAAAAACACTTAAAGAAATGCTCAACATCCTTAGTCATCAAGGAAATGCAATTCAAAACGACCCTGAGATTTCATCTCACACCCATCAGAATGGCCAAGATCAAAAACTCAAGTGACAATACATGCTGGAGAGGAGGTGGAGAAGGGGGAACCCTCCTCCATTGCTGGTGGGAATGTAAACTTGTACAACCACTTTGGAAATAAATCAGGCCAGAGCTTTAAAACCTGTAGGATTTATCAAGTGCTGTGATTCTGGCTCTGTGATAATCCCTATTGCATAAAGTCTATGTTAATGCTCATTTAACCTAATGTCACAGCTTTATTTCAGATGTGAAACTAGAGGCTTATCAGAGAAAACAATTTTTCCACATTCAGCCATTTAGTGAGTGGGAGAGGCCACATTCTCTCTTTGTTACTGGTACCTTCCTTTAATCACGAACAAATCTCACATTTCTTTTTCTATTTTTTCTCCCAGACATGGATCACATTGATACACTCAAATACCTCAGGACTTCATATTAATGTCAGCATTCTGGGGCACACATTCAGAATCTTTGCCCTGTCAGCTCCTGGCAGAATGTGGAAAAGGATTAGAAGCCATTATAAGTGAAAATTGGGTAGTGGGAACATTGAAGAACACAGGTGAATGCCCAGAAAACAAAATGAATTATTCTGTCTTTATCTGAATGTTTGACACCACAAAGTAAAACTTAAGAATGAATAAGATTATTTTTAAGTGATATCAAAAGAGAAAACTTAGTCATGGTAGTATAGTCCTTTAATACCAGCACTTGGGAGGCAGAGGAAGGCAGATCCCTGAGTTTGTAGTCAGCCTAGTCTACATAAAAACTTCCAGGCCAGCTGAGGCTATAGAGTGTGACCCTGTAAAAAAATTACATATATATATATATATATATATATATATATGTGTGTATATATACATATATATATATATATATATATATATATATTTGTTAGAGGAGTGCCTGAGCAGTGAGGCAGTGAGGATTAGGAATTTTCAGAAAACAGTTTGAAAATTAATATCTTAATGCTTATTCATCATTATATACTTTTCCAAGGATAATTTTTAACTGCCTTGTTTTTCAAATTGTCAGGTAGACATATTATCAACATGTTCAGTAATATTTGTACTAGCACAATTAAATAAAAGTTCATTGAGTCTTTTGTTATGGCTAAAACATGAGGTGGCCCAGGAGTAGGCTAAATTCCACATCCCCCCTTGGCTTATGCAAATTGAAGCTGGAAAAAAAATCACATTTAAAAACCAAACATTCTGTGTTTGTGATTTTTGCTAGATGGCCACATTTTGATCTACTTATTCTTGTCTTTACCTCTCAGGGGGTTGGTAATGTATATGAAGGCAAGAATTGCCATCTTCATTTGGTAGGATTGTTAACTCTAATAGGAAAGTTGAGTAAATACAGCACAACTAAAGAATGTTTATCTCTACTGAGCGCATCTGAAAGCCTCTAACTAGCAGTGTTTTCAAAGCAAAGACTCATGACCAAACCTTTGGCAGAGTACAGGGAATCATAAGAAAGAAGGGGAGTTAGTCT
>REGO01001175.1:75433-105831 GCA_010120015.1 Rhombomys opimus
TTTCTAACAGGAACTCAATGAAGATACCTGATAAAACAGGATCAGATGAATGGGGGGAGGTCCCCCCTATCAGTGGACTTAGAAAGGGGCACAGTGGTGATGAGGGAGGGAGGGAGGGAGTGGGAGGGAACGAGGGTTCGGGGCACCACTGGGATACAGAATTAATAAAATGTAACTGATAAAAATAAAAATTAAAAAAAAAAAGAATGTTTATCTCCATCTTTTCTTTTTTCCCCAATTTATGTAGGCATCTTGTGTTTAAGCCACAACATGATAAAAAAGAATGTTTTTTCTTTACGGATGCTCATAATCTGTTTGTCTTTATCTTCCTCCATTTCTTTACAGATGGCCATAATCTGTTTGTAATAGCCAGAAGGTGGAAACAACCCAGGTGCCCCTCAGTTGATGAATGGATACAGAAATTGTGGTACATCTACACAATGGAATATTACTCAGCAATAAAAACCAAGAAAAGCATGAAATTTGCAGATAAATGGTGGGAACTAGAAAAGATGATCCTGAGTGAGCTATCCCAGAAGTAGAAAGACACACAAGGTACTCACTCATAAGTGGATATTAAACATATAGGATAAATATGCTAAAATCTGTGCACCTAAAGAAGCTAAGCAAGGAACAACCCTGGATAAGATGATCAATCCTCACTCAGAAAGGCGAACAGGATGGACATTGGAAGAGGGAGAAAACAGGGAACAGGACAGGATCCTACCACAGAGGGCCTCTGAAAGGCTCTACACTGCAGGATATCAAAGCAGATGCCAAGACTCATAGCTAAACTTTGGGCAGAGTGCAGGGAATCTTATGAAAGAAGTGGGAGATAGAAAGACCTGGAGGAGATAGGAGCTCCACAAGGAGAGTAACAGTACCAAAATATCTGGGGACAGAGGTCTTTTCTGAGACTGATACTCCAGCCAAAGACCACTAATAGAGATGGCCTAGAACTCCTACACAGAAGTAGCCTATGGCAAATCAGTATCCACGTGGGTTCCATAATAATGGGGACAGGGACTGTCTCTGACATGAACTGATTTGACTGCTCTTTGATCACGTCCTGCTGAGGGGGAACAGCCTTACCAGGCCACAGAAGAAGACAATGCAGCCACTCCTGATGAGACCTGATAGACTAGGATCAGAGAGAAGGGAAGAAGGACCTCCCTTATCAGTGGACTGAGAGAGGGACATGGGTGGGGAAGAGAGAAGATGGGATTGAGAGGGGATGAGGGAGGGAGGCACAGGGGAGATAAAAATGAATAAACTGTAATTAATAAAATAAAAATAAATAAAAAAGAATGTTTTTATAATTATAATTTTTAAAGAAGTTATAGTTAAAAATAGAATTACAGAAATTGCACTATGTATTCAATTGTTTGTGCTTCTGTGAACAATCACACAATTTTATTCAAATTGTCTCAGAAGTTTTTTGCATAGATTCATTCTAGTTGTAGTACACAAGTTTAAGAGTGGATGGATCTCTTTTATGTGATTTTATTTTTCTTAAACTTCAAATCTGATCATGCTTTTTGAATTATGTGTTTGTCATGCTTGGCAGTTTATCCCGTGTCTGGCCATTCCTAAGCTTCTGTAATTCCTTTGAGGGTTCTGGAAGGTCACCATGTGGCCTGACCCCCTGCTAGGTGAACTGCTTTTTGCTCCCTCCAGATGTTTTCTTGTTCAAAGTTTTCTTGCCAGAGTCTGTATACAAGTCATAAACGAGAAGCATCAAATATTGTCCGTGGTAAAACTAGGACACTTTTCAACTGGAGGGACAGGTTGGGTTGGTGCACCTGGGTCCTGCCAGTGTTTCTCCTGGCATGGCTGCTCCTGGGAGGCTCTTTGCCCTTTAGCCATCTGTACTTCCATAAACAAACTGCAGTGGTTTCCTCTCCCCGTCCAAACTCTAGCAGCTGGGTTCCCTTTTTAGTCCCTTTGATGTTCTGACACCAGTAGCAGCATGCTCTTGAATCTCTGTACCTCTTTCTACTCTCAGTGATTGTATCAGGATGTTAGGTCAGTGGTCCACAGGCATTCCCCAAGTGGGAATTTTGCAAAGCATGTGCAGAAGAGCCCCCACAGAGCCCCCTGAGGAAATAAAATAGCATCCTGTGCCCTCTGCCCAACTTCAAATGTTCCTATTGCTTCTCCCTCCTCTCCTTACACAACCTTTCTCATCCGTTAGGTAATGCCCTTCTTGTTACGACACGCCAGCACCCACCAATGCTGCCCTTTTGACATTTGTTGGACTAATTTCAGAATGTTTCATGAACAATTTTTATTTTTATTTTTAGGGATTTGTAGATGTAGCCTGGTCTAGTGAATGTTTAAATAGATATAGTTTGTGCATAAATGTATATAACAATTATGTCATATACTGGTATATAATTGTGTAACACATATAACATTTTTAGAACATAGTGCAACCTTGTGCTCCCTCTTAGACACATCTACTGTATATAAATTTGCTTTACAATAAACCATCAACATTTAGCATTATTCTTTTCAAAATGTATTGCAATTGATATCTACAATTTACTAACGTCTCCTTAGTTTTTTGATACAAAAGAGTTCTGTATCGGAGCCAATAAAGTAACTTTTGCTTAAAGCAAGGGAAAAGGTCAAAAGCCAGGGGGTGTCTCGGTGTATAACGTGCTTGCTCAGTAAAGAGCCTAAGCTGGACCAGCAGGAGCCAGGTGAGAAGCCAGGCATCTGTGATTATTGTGCTGCCCATGTGGAAGGAGGCCAGTGCATCCTTGGGGTTCACTTGTCAGTCATCCAGCCAAAGTGGTAAGCTCCGCTTTCAGTGAAGGACCACATCTCAACAAGCGTAAATAAACAAGTAAAACAAAAAAGATAAATGCTTAAGAAAAATAACAAGCTTTACAAAAAGAAGAAGACATTTTATAACTATCTTTGTAACCGGGAATCCGATAGTTGAAATGAAGCTGAAGAGCAAGAAGAAATATGGGAAGCATATAAAAAAAAAAAAGTCATTGGGTGACTACAGAATCCAAAAATGAAGTCCTTAAAAACTGCGTATTTTACTATTATACTAAACATACGCTCAGGAGAACTTTTGAGTAATTGATGGGCATGTCCTCTTCAATGTGTCATTGAATGTGACATCTCTTGATGTGTCGTTAATGTTGTAGAATGACATAACGATGAGACTGGCTATTGGCCCTAATTTCTTCTTGCTAGATACTTTCACTTCGTGTAGGACTGTGTCATTACACTCAGGAAAATAGTTTTCTGAGCTTCATAAGAGTAAAATAAACTATTTTCCTTGAAGAAATAACCACCTGAAATCCCCATTATTAATGAATTTTATAAACATTTTTCAGTATCTAATATTTCACTCTTGGAGCCCATTTCCATTAGCTAATAGCCCTAGGCAATCAGTGTCTCTTGTTTTTTTTCTGCAACACCAAGCACGTTATGGTCAGCCCTGGGAGAAAGCTCAAAGCAAGTAATGTCTGCAGCATTATTACAATATCACTTAATGGCTAAGGATAAAATCCATCTGCTAATAGACTCATTGCTTGGCTTAGAGTGAGGTGTCTCAGGGCTAATATATTCTCCCCCTAAGTACAAAGATTGGAATACACAAGTGCTAAATTCCATTGCAGAGTTATTCCTTCATAATTTCTACAAGGAAAGTATCATATCATGTAATGAACATTCGCTGAGAACTCTGTTAACGTTACAGTAAAGTAGGTTTCACAGAGTCAGAACAAAATGGGAAAGATAATAAGAATGGTCAGACAGGTCGGATAAGTATTGCAGAGGGAATTTCTGAAATCCACAGAAGAGATAGTATGGATGAAGTTGGTCTAGGTCAGGAAACAATGGTCCTTGTGGATATGAGGTCCTTCTGCAATACAAAGTACAAACTAAACAGATGAAGGATGGTGTGGAAGGAAAACAACGAAAAAGGAAAGGAAAGGAGGGGATTTGGCGGGAGCATACCGGATGATGTCGGAGGGTTGCTGGAGAGAAAATGCCATCAAGGAAGGAAACAGTTGCTCTCTCTGTCTGTAGATGGTGGCAGTAGAACTTCTGATGAGGGGGGACGTGAAATCTATTATATTGTGGAGGGGGCAGTACTTGGGTGGATTTTTTAATGAACAATGAGTGGTCAGATATTGTCAACAGTGATTCCCAGAATTCATGCTCGAAGAATAGGCAGAGAACAGACGTGAGGAGGGAGATTTGTGAACGTCGAGGGGTAATATTCAATGAATGGAGGCCAGAGTTGAAGCTGAGGCTGAAAAACATCAGAATCACCAGAAAATATAAACATTTTAGTTGAATTATGGGGTTATTAATAATAAGACCATTATTAGCAAATTGATCAGCCCTGATCGTACTTATTCAAAGAGGTCTGCTGTTGGCTTCTTTTGGTTGGCATTACAAGGCAAGTAGGCTAGTTGTTAATGAACAGAAGTTTTAGTAGTCAAATCATTTTGTGATTTTTTTTGGCTCTTTCATATATACATTTCTAAATGCCACAGAAGTATTTTCATATCAAAGCGCAGCCTCTGATTGGAAACATATTTATGTAATACACATGTCTATTCAGGCTAACATTTGCTTTCTGAAACTCAGATACAGAGACATCACATATTAATATCTTGTTCTACTCTAATTTAACTTGGCTTCTAGTTTCCAGGCTCTAGTAGTAGGAAATCCAGCCTTAGTTATGCTTCTCTGAGAGGGCTCTATTCTTCCATGAGCTTTGAAAAAAAGCTTTGAAGAGCCAACTGGCCAGAAAATGTGGGCCCCTATGAGATTTTTTTTTCATCCTAATGGTTGACTGTCCATAGTGTCTCTAGCTTTCTGGTATAGTGGTAAGCTGTCCTTATCCTAAAGGAAGCCTTAAAGAATGCAATTCTGTATGAAATTTGGAGCTGACCTTCCAACCATAGTCTTTTAATTTTGTTCACCTTCACCGTAGACACATAATCTCAAGTTCATCTGACTGAACCCCCATTTTATGTTGTCACCCCTTTTCTATATTTATAGACCTCCTATTGAGGGCATCCAGGCTGTGAGCCTTGAAGGCAGTTTCTCTGTCCAAGAGAGGATGATCTGCCAGGTCAGAGCAAGTTTCTCATCCATGTAGGGTCCATCTTTAGGCCGCTTGATAGATGCCTTTTTGTAGACAAGAGCATTCTCGCTCTCATCTTTCCACTGTGCTTTGATTATGGCCTTTATAAAGGACTCTCTACACTAGGCTTTCTGAAAGCTTTTCCAAGAAGCTCTATGGAAAGGTGACAAAGTACCTGTTGCTTCCAACTGCTCTAACAAAGTCTTATCCGTTCCAGCTCAAAGACATCCATCCATTTGAAACTGCTTCCTTCAACATGCGAAGGATGCCATCACCTTTCTCACTCTGCTCTTTCCTTTATTAGCATTAGTGGTTGAAAGATGTGGGAGGAACTCATGATTACTTGGATGGTCTGAGAACAAAAGCAGTTGCCCGGCTGCACACGTTTAAAGAGGCATTATGAAAATCAGTTTATGCTGCTACAACCAACAATCTTGACTGGGTTTAATTTAGACAACGGAAGTTTGTTTCTCACAGTCTGGTGCCTGAGAAGTCTAAGATCAAGTCATTGGCAGATTCGGTGTCTGATGAGGTCATGTTTCCTGGTACACAAACAGCTGTCTTCATGATGTGTCCTCGTCTGGTAGAGAGAGAACTCTGGTCTTGTTATCTTCTTATTGATCCAATTTATGAGAACATGCCCTCTAGACACATTCTGAGTGTTCTATGTGAATCATGTGTCTGCCCCCCTCCACCACGTGAGTTCCATTGTTACAGTATACAGATACGAAAATGTCTTCTCAGCCTGGCGTGGTGGCACATGCCTTTAATCCCAGCACTTGGGAGGCAGAAGCAGGCAGATCTGGTCTACAAAAACAAGTCCAGGACACCCAGGACTATTACATAGAGAAGCTCTGTCTCGAAAAACAAAACAAACAAACAAAAACAAAGCACAAAGATGTCTTTTCTTTTAGACTCCTGGTAATCTGGTAGCTGGCATGCTCTTTGATATTTGGCCACATCAAAATGCTGTTTTGATTTGGTCCTGAGGCATGCTGATCACTGCTCCCCACTTTCCTAAACCACTTAGTGGTATCTCCAAGCCACAAATCCAAAGTCTCTTGTTTAAGATATAAAAGTTATTCTTAGAAAATAAACTCATAAACTCATTTATCAAATATTTATTTTTAATAATTTATTTATTTATTTTTCTGATAAATTACAGTTTATTCACTTTGTATCCCCACTGTAGCCCCCTTCCTCATCCCCTCCCAATCCCACCCTACCTCTCCTATCTCCTCTCATGCCCCTCCCCAGGTCCACTGATAGAGGAGGTCCTCCTTCCCTTCCATCTGACTCTAGCCTATCAGGTCTCATCAGGACTGGCTGCATTGTCTTCCTCTGTGGCCTGGCAAGGCTGCTCCCCCATCAGGAAGAGGTGATCAAAGAGCCAGCTACTGAGTTCATGTCAGAGACAGCCCCTATTACCTTACTAAGGACCCAATTTGGAGACTGAGCTGCCATGGGCTAGATCTGTGCAGGGGTTCTAGGGGTTCTAGGTTATCTCCATTTATGGTCCTTGGTTGGAGTATCAGTCTCAGAAAAGACACTGAGACAGGAGCACCACTAAGAGAGCAACAAATTCAAAACAATCTGGGCCCAAGGGTCTTTTCTGGGACTGATACTCCAACAAATATTTATTTTTATATCTAAAGGAGCCCAACTTTTATCACTGCCTGTTCTGGTGTTACCTGGTTTCTCAAGTTATGTGCTTAGGTGTTGGATCAATGGAATGTTTCCCCACTCCAGGACCTTGGCACCCTACTCTCTGTGCGTGCTTCTTATTTAGAAGGAGGTTTTCCTTTGGGAAATTTGAGGTCAGGGGTTGGAAACTTAAGAGTCAACTGCTGTGCTCCTCCATTTATAGTGTTGCTTTAGTAAAGATAGAGAAATACTTCTCTTGGGCAAACTAAGACTGTATGTGTTTTCCTCCTCTTCCTCCCCAATTTGAGCTTTATTCTGTAGTTTCACAAGATATTTAATACCTACTGTGTATTCTTTCAAACACATTGATAGCATTTCTCACATTTCACTTTACAGTTTGCAGTTATTTTTGTAAACAGTTCTCTAACAGGGGCAGAGCTGTAACTTGTTTCTTGAGCAGTCTGAACTCAGTGGGAATGAATACAAAACCATTCTGTTTTTCCCCAGCTATGGGTTGAAACCATGCTCAGATAAATCCCTCTTTCTTGTATCTTAACAACATCTTGCATAGATTAAAATTCTATTCACTTCTGATTATTTAAAGTGACTCCATTTTGAGACTGTGATCTATCTGATGAAAGCCTTAGTTCCTTCCTTCCCTTTCCAGCGACTCTGGAATGAGGAATGGGTGAGACCTGCTCTTGTATTGTTTTTCCTCCCGCTGAGGCACCCAAGACTGCAGTCCTCCAGGGTTAACTCCACTTCTCTCTCTGTTACTATGGTGTTGTCTCCTCAGGGAAAGGAGACACGAGGCAGAAAAGGGAGAACACTTCAGCTTTGCATCTAGTTACTGTTGTCAATCATCCCTTTTTCTGTTACTTGGCTTTGCAGATCTTGTGTCACCGGTGGTATAGAGGGGTAGGTGTGTGCTCCAGAGGGCTCTCTGGCTCTCTTCAGTTTCACATTCTCTGACATGAGAGATCTGGCTGGAGCATTTCCAAATGTTTGCAAATTTCCATAGTGTCATCTGTCAACAGTCTGCCTTCCTGCATACTAAGTCTGCTCACATGTTAAGACTGTGTGCTGCCCTAGTTGTCAGTGACTTGATTTAGGATGTATGTCTGATACTTAGGGTCTCTTCATGCCAAGTGCCATGCCCCACTAGCTTTTTAGGCTTTCAAGTGAATTCCACTAAATAATAACGGTGTCATGAATCATTATGGGAGAAGTTTTGTGAAAGTTACAACTATAAAATCTCAGTGAAACATGAAGCATTTGATTGTTGCTCACTTTCATGTATTCACGACAGCTTAGAAAGAGAGCTCCGCACATCAGTGATAATCAAGGACAGTGGAGGATCCATCTTGTCATACAGTTTCATAATGATGGAGAGACAAACAAAGGGGTCTGGGTAAATAAATTTTCTAAACTTTCATCTAAGAAATACAGACACCTGTATTTCCTGTTTCTTGACCCAAATGTGCAGCATATCCAATTGCTGTCAAATGGTTTGGGGAAGTTTGGTTCCTTCGTGTGTTGTGAAGGAGAATAGGGATACTTGAGAGCAGCTCTAAAGCAAACTTGGTCCGTTCTAATCTCCACTTATTTGGTTTTTCTCTTTAAAAGCTCTTCTCAGTCTTTGTATGTAATCCCAAGTCCAGGGTGTCCCAGGGAAATTCCACAGTCATGTATTCACATCTGGGCGTAGCTCTTGTTAGACTACAGGTCTCATAATATAAAAGACAAATGGTCTACCCCCTGCATAGCAAGCCTCGCGATGGAAGAAGGATAGGACCACCAAAACAGATGTGTACATTTAGAAAAGGGTTAGAGTGCTAATCACAAACCAACTACACATCAACCCTGAAACCCAGCTTCTCTGACAGATTGACTAAATCCAATACTGGTCACTGGGTAATCTCTATCCAGTGTTACACAGGCACTTATATCTAATCCTACAGATTCTTTATTTCTATTTATTGCCTGTCAAGCAGAAATTGGAAAGTTGGTTTACTCCTGGGTGTTCAGCAGTTTTACCCTTCTTCACAGCTGTGGAAAGCTAGCTCACTAAGACAAGCCCAAGCCATTGACCTTTTTTCACTTCAGGTATATATACTCGCTGAAGCAACCAGATGTTGTTAAAAAAAAAAATAGAAAGACATGGTATCTGTGACACTACATTCAGTTGTACATCCCGAGAGTGGTTCATTTTAAAACACAAGAGTTAAATTGCTGTGTTTGACCTGTCTCCACCTGGCATTGGTTAGGGCTGGCCAGCCTTTTGTCTTTCCTAAACCACTGTTTTTCAGTGGAAAGACATAAATGGGCATTAAGGCTTTAGTCTGCTTTACTCTCCTTTTATCCAATTGGAACTATTGAATTTGAGGTCGAAAATTATACTCTTGATTTTATCCTTGTTGAGTTAAAATTGGCCTCTCTCATTGTAGGACATCTTTGTTTTTTCTTTTACAGAATGAGAAAAAGAAAATTAGTGGGATTTTGAAGTGGAGCATTGACTGTTTTATTTTACTTGCTTTTATATCTGGCTGAATTTAGACATTTTTCCAAACTCATCATTCTCATAGTATCTTATAAATTAAGCAAATAACAAGCACACAGTCATAACACTTTTGACATTTGACCTCTTCATACACGTGGACTTGGACCACCAGTGTGAAGAGGCCCACAACCCCAAGTGGAAGCCACACCTAATCGAAAAGGATGAGTTCCCATCTTGGATCATCAAGGACTATGCAGAGACTGAGGGGCTGACATGTGAAGAGGAAGAGGAGATGTTCCACCGTGGTTCCCGCCACCCCAAAGAGGTAGACTACATCAACTCACTGACAGAAAAACAGTGGCTCAAGGCCGTCAAGGAGGGCATGGTAGAGGAGATCGAAGAGGAGTTTGGCAGAAGAAATCCTCACACAAGTGCAAGTGAGACAGCTAGGCCAGCTCCTCCACCCAGGCCACCAGCATCCACAGCCAGGACAAGGACGAGGAGAGCAAGAAGCAGAAGAAGCATGGGCGGCCACCTGCTGAGAAGCTTTCCCCATTCCATCCAGCCTCACCAAGAAGATGAAGAAGATCATGGATGCTGTGATCGAGGACAAGGACAGCAGTAGTGGATGTCAGTTCAGTGAGGTGTTCGTCCAGCTTCCCTCGTGCAAGGAACTTCCAGAGTACTATGAGCTCATCCAAAAACCTGTGGACTTCAAGGAAGGCATCCGCAACCACAAGTACTGCAGACTCAGTGACCTGGAGAAAGATATGATGCTGCTGTGTCAGAATGCTCAGAAGTTCAACATCTAGGGTTCCTTGATCTATAAGGACTTCATTGTTCCTCAGTCTGTCTTCACCAGTGTGTGGCAGAAAATTGAGAAAGAAGATGACAGTGAAAGCAAGGAAAGCGAAGAGGAGGAAGAGGGTGAGGAGGAAGGCTCTGAGTCTGAGTTCCGCCCTGTCAAGATAAAGATCAAGCTGAGTCACAGGGAGAAAGCCCAGGATTGATTCAAGGTGGGCTGGCAGTGGCCAAGCCAGGGATCCCAGGCCAAGCCAGCCATGAACATGGACCACAGTGAGGAGGAACAGGAATACAATGGCTCAGGAAGTGGCCGCAAGAAGAGTGAATGAGGAAGACTGAACCAGACATTCCTGAGTCCTGACCCAGAGGCAGGCATCCCGACCGATGTGGAGTAGTCCTTAGCCATGATTGGTAGCACCGGATATTGTTTCCCACTTGGAAAACTGCACACATTTTCAGGCAGAGAAAAATAGGTCTGTCTGTCAGCCCTGGTCTGGCCTGGCCTGGCTCGAGTCTCTACCAGCATTAGCTGTCTAGTGAGGGGACCTCTTGAGAACACCTCCCCAGGCCCCTGTCACTGTAGCTCAGTGTGGATGCATGTGTGTATTGTCCACTCCTTGTATTGTATCTTACTGGACAGGGCCAACTCTCCCGCAGGCTCAAAGGCCCAGTGGGTATGTCAGTGTCACTGGAGTCAGTAATAAATTAAGCCAATGACAAACCAAAAACAACAACGATTTCATGCATGAAAACTAAAGATTCTTTATTATCTTCCTTCCAACTCATATTAGAAAACAGTTTTTCAAAGTGTCGTTGGCTCTCAGCATCAATCATAAACTTCCCAGTTGTTCCTGAATTCAGTTGGCAGGGCTTGACATACTAGAAGTTGCTTGTAACTAATACACTGGCTACAGAGACTAACTTGGCCACGCCTAACTTCAACTGAATGTGGTACCATCATCCTCCCAGACACTTGGAAAGGACACTGGAATGTTTGTAATAATCTTAATGAATACCATAGTCATTGCAGCAAAATAGTAATTAGTTCTAGCGTTTATATTAATTTGTCCATTTGTGGTACAGATGTGGAATAGACAACATTCTTGGAAATCTTGACATTTTCCTCCAAGCCTGCCTTTTCCCTAATCTCCATCCACTTGAAGCAATTCCTTTTTCTCAGTCATTGGATCAAATATAGAACAATAATCCATGCTCCTTACTCCATGTCATATCCATATAGTTGATCCCCATGATTTGGGTTTCAAATATACTCATATTTCTAGCATTTCCTACTGCCTTTGTTTCTATTGTCCAGGTCAAGGGTGAGAGAGAAGACCAGTTTTATTGTTATTAAAAAAAAAAAAAGAATTTTAGTAGGAAAGGTGCTGGCTCATAGAGGAAGGTGGGATCCCTTGAAGGTAATTAATATATTAAAATAAGACCTATACAGACATAGCTTCTTTGATACCTCGATCAGTAGCCTTTCAGAGGCCATCTGTGGTAAGCTCCTGTCCTGTTCCCTGTCTTCTCCTGCTTCCAAATGTCTATTGCATTTGTCCTTCTGAAGGAGGATTAAATTTCTTCCCTAGGGTCCTCCTTCTTGCTTAGCTTCCTTAGGTGTACAGATTTTAGTATGTTTACCCTATATTATTTGGCTAATATCCACTTATGAGTGAGTATATGTCATATGTGTCTTTCTGCTCCTGAGATACCTCACTCGGGATGATCTTTTCTAGTTCCCACCATTTACCTTCAAATTTCATGATTTCCTTGTTTGTAATAGCTGAGTAGTGTTCCAGAGGTTGAGACTCATAGCCAAACTTTGGGCAGAATAAAGGTGATCTTATGAAAGAAGAGGGAGATGAAAGACCTGGAGGGGACAGGAGTTCCAAAAGAAGACCAACAGAGGCAAAAAACCTGAGCCGTGGGGGACCTGCAGAGGCTGATACCCCAGCCAAGGGCAATGCACAGAGAAGACCTAAAACCAAGGTTCAGATGTAGCCCAGAGATTTAGTCTCCAAGTAGGATCCCTAATAAGGGAAGCAAGGGCTTTCTCTGGCATGAACTCTGTGGCAGGCTTTCTGATCACCTCCCCCTGGGGGGTGCAGCCTTTGCAGGCCACACAAGAAGACACTGCAACCAGTCCTGATGAGACCTGATAGGCTAGGACCAAACAGAAGGGGAGGAAGACTTCGTCTATCAGTGGACTATGGGATGGACATAGGAGAAGCTGAAGGAGGGAGAGTGGGATTTGGAGGAGATAAGAAAGAGGGCCACAGGGGGGATACAAATTGAATAAATTGTAATAAATGATAATAATAATTTTTTTTAATTTCAGAGAATTAGTTTATTATCTGTGTGTCAGGTACCATGGTGGCATGCAGGCAGACTTGGTTCTGGAGAAAGAGTTGTGAGTTCTAAATCTGGATCCACATGGAAACAGAGAAGAGAGAGAGCCAATGGGACTAGAGTGGACCCTTGAATACCCAAAGGGCAGCCCCAGTAACACACTTTTTACAAGTTCATACCTGTTCCATCAAAGCAATACCTCCTAAATCCTTCAAACAGTGTGATTCTCTGGTAACCAAGCATTTGAATCTATGAGCCTCTGAGGCATATTATTATTCAAACCACTTCATTCCATTCCCTTACCCACATAGATTTGTAGCCATATAATGCAAAAAAAAAGGTGCTTACTCCAACTTCAAAAGTTTCCATAGTCTATAACACTCTAAACACTATTTAAAAGTTCAAAATTCAAAGTCCCTTGTGAGAGTCATGGCAATGTTTTAACTGTAATAATCTATAAAATCAAAGCCAAAAAGTAGAACAATACTTCCAACATAAAATGGCACAGAAAATACATTATTATTCCAAAAGGGATGAGCTAGAGATCTTAAGTACCTAGCCACTTATGTACCAATTACGTTAGTCAAAGTTTCCAAAGCCAAGCCAGAATCCAAGAGTTTGGAATAAGAACTTCCCTTTATAACAGATATAATAAAGAATTTGTAGATGTCTTCATTTTAACAATGGACCACATATCTTTGGTTCTTTGTCTATATGTATTTAGAAGAAATTATGTATCTAAGTATTTTCCTTTGCTGTATGAAAAACATTCTCATTTTAAACATCCATCTCTCTTTTAGACTATTTTGTGTACATTAAAGTACAAAAGAAATTATTAATTATTTAAATTTAATATTCACACCTTTATCTTATTTCAGAAGTTTTCATTTACAGCTTTAAAAACACATGTGTGGGATTGAGCAGATGACTCTTTGGGTAAAGATACTGGCAAGGCTAAAGGTTTGAGTTTGATCCCCATAACATACATGGTGAAAGGAGAGAACTAACATCCTCAGGTCCTCTTTCCTCTACACACATGCTATAGTATGCATTCACACACAGCAAATAAATAAAGATTTAAAATCAACAAATAATAAAAAATTTTAAAAAGAAATAGCGTCTATTGCTGTATCCTAATTCAGTGCAATTTTTCTTAGTATATTTGTCATTATAGTCTTAAATATAGAGATTCTCGTGTATAATTCTCTTGCCTAAAACTTTCTGGAGGCTTCCTGTTACATATGAGTCAGTTCCTTTTGCATCCTTCTAACCTCATCCCCTTTCTTCTTTTGTCCCCTTGTTCTCTTTGCTTTGGCCACATTGTTTTCTTTACAGTCCTTCAAACATATGATCATTTTCTGCATTCCCCCCAAATAGCCAATGATTTGTTCCCTTGCTTTCTTTGAGTGTTTGTTTTCCTGATTCCCCTTTGGGTGGGGTGACCATGGAAAACAGGCATGGATGTAGAGTGAGGTCAGAAACATGCCCAAAGCCCAAAATTCTCTTTCTAAGAACAGTAGGGGGAGCATTGTTCCTCCCTCCCTTCTTCTGTGCCTGCCTGGCATGGAACCTAACTCTCAAGGTAGTCACAGGTAGTCATGTAGCCAACACCTTGATGCAAATAGAGCATCACCATCACCTCAGCCACAGCCAGTGAAACGTATTCACCCCAAAAATCCCTTCTCACCCAAGGTTCATATAGTACTTATTCACCATGGAATAAACAGACATAAGCTGCTTGACTAATAAACAGGCACAAGCTGTTTCACCGAAGACCATCTGAGAACTGCTGTTTCCCTGGGCTGTAACACTTGAAGAGCTGTTTCAGATAGGGCTTTCTTTCTCTGGACATTCACGGCTGGACCCTTGGACCTGCCCCTCCAGCGGCCTTATTGATGGGACTGAACTCCCACCATCACCTACCTGATCCGTAGCTGTCCTGCAGCCAGTAGCTGCTTTGCCACATTTGGCCACCCAAGTTCTCAGCTTCTTGTCCCTCTTCACTAGAGGCTATAACCTCCAGAAAGAGATGTAACATTCAAAGAAGGCCTTCACCCTCCCATACTCCCAGATGGACCTGGGTTCTCCAGACGCCACCCATTCCAGACTCCATTCTTTCTGGCAGTTTGCACTGGTGTATCTTCAGGTCCTAAAATGGAAGGACAGCAAATACTACAGAGTGGACACTCAAGAAACAGTATCTTGATACCCAAACCACATAAAGATCTAACAAAGAGAATTATAAACCAATCTCTCTTATGAACATAGATGCAAAAATACCCAATAAGTACTTGCAAACTGAATAGAAGAACAATCTAAAAGATCAACCATCATGATTAAGTAAGTTTCATCCCAGAGAGGCAGGGATATAGTTCAGTAGATGAAAATCAATAAATGTAATCCATTATAAAAAAAAAACTAAAAGAAAAATAAATACGTGATCATCTCAATAGATACAGAAAAAAAAAAAACTTTGACAAAAGCCAACATCTCTTTGCAATAGAAGTACTGGAGAGGTTAGGCATACAAGAAACATACCTAAAAAGAATAAAGACAAATTACAGCAAGACCATATCCAATATCAACTCAGTGGACAGAAACTCAATGGACAAAACTCAAAGCAATTCCACCATAGTCAAGAACAAGAAAAGTTTGTCCACTCTCTCCATGTCTGTTCAATATAGTACTTAAAGTCTTAGCTGGAACAATAAGACAAATGGAGTAGATCAACAGTATACAAAATAGAAAAGACACCAAAGAATCTTTATTTGCAGATAGTATACTATTAGGCATAAGTGACCCTAGAAAGTTTAACCAGGGAAATTCTACAGCTGTTATAAACTTTCAGAAGGGTAGCTGATACAAAATTAACTCAAAAAAGTCAGTAGCCCTCCTACATACAAACAACAAATGGTCTGAGAAAGAAATCAGGGAAGTTACATATATCTTCCTGATTAAACTTCATGCAATCTACTGAATACTTTTTAAATGTTTATGGCAAACAAATGTACCATAGAGAGTGGAAACAAAACATGAAGAAAAAATTCCAAAGTCATGAGACAGTCACATGGTTCAGTTATTTGCTATTTGGCGTGAACAGCTCTTTCAAATCAGTCTTTCAAGGGGAAAACAAAAACAAAGCAAAGAAAAACGGCAGAATAATTTACTAAGCCTATGGGAGGAAAAAAGTCTGCTAATGATAGAAAAGTTTACAGTTTGGTCAGGTAAGGAGGTACAGTTTTATAGCTATGATGATGGCAGATACAGTTCTCTTATCAGGCTGGTGTTTGACAAGTGGAGACAAGTTACAGCTGTAGAAAAAAAAGATCAAACACTGGATTAAAAGAAAATCTATCATTAGCTGTAAAAGTGAATGAAATTCCATCAGGAGTCTGTTAGACATTTTTTTCTTAATACTTTCTTTTTCTGAAATGTTTTGAAATACCCTGCCTTTGGTGAAGACGTGATGATATCATTTATATGTATGGTTTCACCAGTGGAGAGTTGCACCTAGATTCTGGACATTTTGCAGAAAGACCAATGGAGCACATTTTGTTTCGTTCTTTAGTAGGAGGAAGACCTTGCTCTATTTGTTCTTAACAGGTATATATAAGGTAGTGATTGATTATCAAGATTGAGCAATCTAGTAATCATAAATTAACTGTAAAAGAATCATCTCATCCAGTGCTGGGGTCACAGAAAGGACCCCAGCTTCTGCAGCAGGCCAGGCTGTAGTATCCACTTGCCATTTCTAATGTTCTCTAGCAATGTCCGTTTGCTGGCAGTTTTCCAGACTGACTGATTTTACCATGTACAGCATTGGAGTTACAAGCTCTTGCTCAAAAGAAACAGCAACCAGTTAACTTATTATGTCCTTCTTATGCTAATCTAGGAAGTCATCTTTGAGATACAGAAAAGACATCTTAGAGATGCTAGACAGACCACTTAGCCACTAGGCACCCAAATTTGAGGTTCCTATCCCCCTCATCCTTCCTCTCTTCTTCTCTGACCCTTTGCAATTCCTCTAGGGTTTCCCACAAAGACCTTATGCTCCTCCCAGTCTGGACACATTTTCCCCAGGCACTAGTACTGAATGAATTTCTGTTAGGGATGACAGGGTTTTCTTGAGGGGAAAAGGGAGGAACAGACACAGAACAAATTTTGGGGACAGTGGCCAGTGATGCTCTGTCTCAGATCTGGCCTTTACACCAAGAACACAAACAGAAATTGTTAAGAGGAAGGCATAAATCCTTCATTGCTGTACAAAAATTACTGTGTGCTTTCAACAGCTTGTAAGGTCAACAGAAAGATATCTATCTTGTCTGAGCTTGTAGTGTTGCTCCAGACACAGGCTGTAGAAGGGACAGGCAGCAGGGGCAGGGAAAGTCCCAAGTCAGTTGATTCAGGCAGTTCTCTGCAGGAGATCTATGCATCCACAGAAAAATGCTTTTGCAGTATGCCTCCATTTCTTCTGCTTGGATAGGAGGTCTGTCTGACTCACAGGCTTCTTTCAGTGGAGTCCACTTGTGTCTGCAGTTATCCTGGGTCCTGTTCCTCTGTAGTTGTACTTTTCTGTCTTTGATAATAATTTGATAATAATGATCCAGACATACTCTTGACCTTCCTGTTGCAACCCAGAGGTGAATAATACACTATGATGCAAAGAGAATTAGAACAGAATTGGCTCGGTGTGGTCTTTGCGACATCCAGTATTCCTCTCTTCAAATTTAAAGGTCGCCGTATCCTCATACAAGTGTTTTATAAGATTTTTTTCATGTCGATTCATCATTTTTAAAATAAAAATGTTTACTAAATAGCCTCTACATGACGCACTTGAAATACAGTGGGGGGTTTTCTTTGGCTCTTCTTGGAATAAAGTATCTTTAGGGATTTGTGAGAGGAAATAATACCAACACTCCTAAGTTTAAATGTGTTGAAAATCTTGGGGCATGGAAATGGGAAGTATTTAGTGGTAACCTGGTTATAGCAAGTGATCTGTAGGATACTGAGCCTGGGAGTCCTTAGCACGGTTCAGAGCTCTCCATGATGTTTTCGCTGCTAATGAAACTACTGTAAGGTGGAACATCAGCAGTGCAAAAGGGAATCACAGTTCCGGAATCTTAATGAGCTTCTGGAAGGGGAGAAAAAAAACAGTGTGTCAGTCAAGATGGCCTCTCTCCATCTTTTGTTTTGTTTTGTTTTGTTTTGTTTTTTTGTTTTTGTTTCCCAGTGTGGTCTCGCTAGTTTTATGTCAACTTGACACAAGCTAGAGTAATCAGAAAGGAGGGAACCTCAATTGAGATGGGGCTGTAGGTAAACCTATACATCATTTTTTAAATTGATGATTGATGAGGAAGAGCCCTATCAATTGTGGGTAGTGCCATCCCTGGACTACTGGTCCTGGCTTCTATAAAAAGGCAAGCTGAGCAAGCCATGAGGAGCAAGCCAAAAAGCAGCATTCTTCTAGGGCCACAGCAACAGCTCCTGGCTTCTGGTTCCTGGTCTCTTTGAGTTGCTGCTCCTGCCTTCATTCTACGATGAACAATGATGTGGATGCGTAAGCCAAATAGACCCTTTCCTCCCCAAGTTGCTTTCAGTCAAGATGTTTTGTCACAACAACAATAATACTAGCACATAGTGTAACCACTTCCCTGTGACTAAGGTGATCGTTATTTCTTTCTCCTTTCCTCCTTCAATCAATAACAAACTTCCAACTTGTCTTCTTTGGCATACATTGAACATGTATGATTTCTCTTTGTGAAAGAAATGTAAACACTGCGTAGTATATTGTAACAATGCAATGTTAACCATGTCACAGGAATAAATTGCAGAAGTAATAAAAAATAAAAGAGAGAAAACTGGCTTTGAGATTTCTTAAACATAACTGTGTAGTAACACTCAGAGAAGAGGGAAAAGATAAGTTAACCTGACTCAGCAAAAATAAAATCATTCCATCTTTTACTGAATTAAATATTAAATACAATTATGATAAGCTATGTTCTAGGTTATAGAATGATAAGCTACATTCTATATTTTAGAATGCCTATAAAATAGAAAAGACACATGGACGTTTTAAAGATTGACTTATATATGTGACTTGAAGCATCAAACAAGTAGATTTCAACAAGGATTTTTGCCCCATAAGTGGAACTTGACAACTTCTGGAGACATTGCTACTTACATCTAGTGGGTAAAAACCAAGGCAGATAATGAACAACCTATAGGAATAAAATGGCCTCTAACAGAATAGTTGTCTCACTACTTTATTATGCTGATGTTGACTTAATTGAGATAATTATTTCTTAAAATTGGAGGGCGTAAATGAATAAACATGAAAACTAAGTCCATGTCTTCTCATTTTCAGCCATTCCTTCTGTCGTCTAGTCTGTGACCTAAACTCTGCAGGCACAGAGTTCTACAGATCTGTATCTTCGTATTTTTTTTCTTCCCCTACATTTTTGTTGTTGTTGTTTATTTTTGAGATTGTAATTTAATTACAGTTTCCATTCCATTTCCTCCTCCCCAGACTCTCATAGATCCCTCCCTTCTCTCCTTCAAATTCATGATCTTTTTTTTTATTAATTGTCATTGCATGCATATACGTATTTTATATACATATTTATCCTTAAATATAACTTGTTGAGTCCATATGATGTTATTTGTATGTATTCTTTTTTTTTTTTTTTCAGAGCTGATGGTTTGGCACTGAACAGCCAGTTGGTGTGCTCTTCCCTGGGGAAAACCAACTTACCCACTCCCAGCTTTCCTGAGTTGCCTGTAGTTCTTTGTGTAATGTTGAGGCCTCATGAGCTTTCCTACCTCTACCTTGACGGATTGTTCATTCACATTTACCCTTCCTCTGCAGAGTTTCTGCGACATTTTTCCTTTTAAAAACGTTTGTGTCTTTGTGCAACAGTGTCTCCTATGAAACACAAGCTATGACCTAAAAAAACCACGAGCTGAGCCTCTGAAATTTAGATTCTTTGTTCACATATAGCCTTTTTGCACAGACTGTGAGCCCTTGAGGGCAGAGACTGGCTTAATTCCACTTTGAGAGTGCATAGCCTGGTTGAGTCGGCCTCTGCGTTTCTCTAACAAATGTGCTCTTTAATGAAGGTTTGGGCAGGGGGAGCATCTTTAGGTTAACCTTTGTCTTTCTTGTAATTTATTCACCATGTGAATATTTTGACAACATCTGAGCTTTGTTTGGGAACTGTTTCCTAGTGTAAAGCTCTTTCACATACTACATCATTGCTATATGATCATTCCCACTTTTTCTGGGTATTGCTTTAGAAAAGAAGACATACTGTCAACAAAACAAAATTTATTTCTCTTCCAAACTCATTTCTTTTTCCAAATACTCCAAATCAAGACAAATAATAGCAAAACATGAGCACCATACATCTCTCTCAAACCATTAAATACTTAAATGTCTTTTGTATCCCCTGTTTTCATTCAATGACTGTTGCTGTAGATAAGAGCTCTGATTTATCAGCCTACTGCTTCCTGAGATTTTGTAGATTCATTTTCCCATCTGCTCTGGTTAAATCATGCAGTGGTTGAATGACATCATTAACTGTAGATTAAATCTACACTAAAGAATGACAAGACCCCCCATGGCATTGTTTCATAGTATCTTCCCAATCCCATATAGTAACTTTATTTTTTTTCACTTATCATTATTACTAATATTATTAACCTGTTTCAAATTTGTACTAGGCTTTGCCTAATACCTTTGTGCAATTTCTCTTACCTGAAATTATCATTTTAATTCCCTACTGTTTTTGTCAGCAGCAGCCACAAAGCCTCTCTCTCTTGTAAATACTGGTTTGACTTTCAGGTACGAATGTTATCTCCTCTGGATTTCCGGATTACTTTAAATGTGTTCCCAGACCAACTCCTTTCTCTTTCTATTGGCACTGTATGTCATCCACATGAAACTGTGAGCTCTTTAAAGATGAAAAGCACACCGTCATTTTTCAAATCTTTTATTGATCGCAGGACCTTAGTAGGAAAAGTAGTGAACAGAAAGCTTTCCTGTGGGAGGTCTTCATTGAAAACATGTTCCACCAAGCTGAAAATCAGATAGTAGGGCCTGTTGGGAATACAGTTGAAGCAGATGTGGTTATAACATATTGAAATTATACTTTGTGTATGAAAGAAATACAAACAAATGGAAATATTAAGTAACTTATTTTCTGTATCTATCAGTCCTATAGAAATGTTTACCAATAAAAACTATATAGATGAATCCTAGGTTGCAGAATTTAAAAGAACAATCACAAAATTTCACCAAAGATTTCAGTGAGTTCAAAGAAGGCACAAAGAAGCAGCTCAGTGAAATCAAGGAGAAAAAAATTAAGGAGAATAAATTAAGGAGAATAAACGTCTAAGTGATACAAAAAAACAAAAATCATAAACATAAACTTAATGAAATGGTGAAAACAATCCAGGACTTGAATGTGGAATTAAATAAAGAGATACAAACATTGAAGAAGATTCAAGCTGAAATTAAGAAACCCAGTAACTCCAGTTAGAAAACTCAAAGGAAAGCTTTACAAGTATTATGAATGGAGCAGAAAATAAAGTTGAGGATCTTAGACAAATTAACACACACCAGGGGGAAGCGATAAAAGAGCAGGCAACAAAGTCGATGTCAGATATTGCCCCTGTTCCCCTTACTAGGAAAACACATGGAGACTGAGCTGCCTATTGGCTACATATGAGCAGGGGTTACAGGTCCTTTCCCTGCTTGGTCCTTGGTTATTGCATCTATAGGCGCCATGGGACAACAAAAAGACCTACTTAAGATCTGATTTGATTTGTTGTCTCTGTTGGGCTCCTTATGGAGCTCCTGTCCTCTCCAGGTTCTTCTATCCCCCTATTCTTTCATAACATTCCCTGCACTCTGCACAAAGTTTGTCTATGAGTCTCTACATCTGCTTCGATTCCCTGCTGGGTAGAGTCTTTCAGAGAACATTTATGATAGGCTCCCATCTTGTTCTCTCTCTTCAATTGTTTCCAGTGTCTATTCAATTTGCCCTTCTGAATGAGAATCAAGCAACCTCCTTAGGGTCCTTTTTATTTAGCTTCTTTAGGTCTGTGTTTTGTAGTATGATTATCCTTTATTATATGGCTAATATTCACTTATAACTGAGTATATTCCATATGTGTCTTTGGGGTTCTGGGTTACCTCACTCAGAATGATCATTTTTAATTCTATCTATTTGCCTACTAATTTCATGATTTCCATGTTTTTAAGAACTGAGTAGTATTCCATTGTGTAAATGTAGCATAATTTCTGTATCCATTCTTTGGTTGAGGAACATCTAGGTTGTTTCCAGATTCTGGCTATTGTAAATAAAGCTGCTATGAGCAAATGTCCTTGTTGTATGGTAGAACAACTTTTGGGTATGTGCCCAGGAGTGATATAGCTGGGTCTTGAGGTAGCATTATTTCAAATTATCTGAGAAAGTACCGGATTGATTTCCAAAGTGGTTGTACAAGTTTGGACTCCCACCAGCAATGGAGGAGGGTTCCCTTCTTCCCATCCTCTCCATGTGTTGTCACTTGAGTTTTTGATCTTAGCCATTCTGATGAGTATGAGATGTAATCTCAGGGTAATTTTGATTTGTATTTCTCTAATAACTAAGGATATTGAATATTCTTTAAATGTTTCTCCATCATTCTATATTTCTCTATTGAGAATTCTTTGTTTAGTTCTGTGCCACATTTTTTTTAATTTGTATAATTTGGTTTGTTGGAATTTAATTTCATGGGTTCTTTATACATTTTGGATATTAGCCTTCTGTCTGATGTAGGAGTGGTGAAGATCTTTTCCCAGTCTCTAGACCTTTATTTTGTTCAGATGACAGTATCCTTTGGTTTATAGAAGCTTCTCGGTTTCATGAGGTCCCATTTATTAATTGTTGATCTTTGAGCCTGAGCTGTTGGTGTTCTGTTCAGGATGTTGTCTCCTGTGCTAATAAGATCAAGGCTCTTCCCCACTTTTTCTTCTAAGAGATTTAGTGTCTCTGGTTTTATGTTGAGGTTCTTGATCCACTTAGATTTTGGTGCAAGAAGATAAATATGGATCTATTTGTATTTTTCTACAGGTACCCATCCAGTTAGACCAGCACCATTTGTTGAAGATGCTTTTTTCATTGTATAGTTTTGGCTCCTTTGTCAAAAATCAAGTGTCCATGGGTGTGTGGATTTCTTTCTGGTCTTCAATTCGATTCCTTTGATCCACCAATCTGTTTCTATGCTAGTACCATGCCAGTTTTATTACTGTTGGTATATAGTCCAATTTGAGATTAGGAATGGAGAATATTTTAGCCATTCTGGGTTTGTTTGTTTGTTTGCTTGTTTTGCCATATGAAGTTGAGAACTGTTCTTTCAAGGTCTGTAAAGAATTGTGTTGGTATTTTGATGGGGATTGCACTAAATATGTAGATTGCTTTTGGTAAGATGGCCATTTTTACTATGTTTATCTTACCAATACATGAGTATGGGAGATCTTTCCATCTTTTGATATCTTCTTCAGTTTCTTGCTTCAGAGACTTGAAGTTTTTTTCATACTAGTCTTTCACTAACTTGGTTAGGATCACACCAAAATATTTTATGTGTTTCTGGCTATTGTGAAAGTTTGTTTCCCTAATTTCTTTCTTTGTCTTTTGTATATAGGAGGGGTACTGATTTTTTTTAGTTAATTTTGTATCCAGCCAATTTGCTGAAGGTGTTTATCAGCTATAGGAGTTGCCTGGTAGAATTTTGGGGATCACCCATGTATACTATCATATCATCTGTGAATTGTAATATTTCAACTTCTTCCTTTCTGATTTATATCCCCTTCATCTCCTTTAATTGTCTTATTGCTCTAGTTTGGACTTCAAGTACTATTTTGAAGAGATATGAAGAGAGTGGGCAGCCTTGCCTTGTTCCTGATTTCAGTAGGATTGATTTAAGTTTCTCTCCATTGAGTTTGATGTTGGCTATAGGCTTGCTGTATGTTGCCTTTACTACATTTATATATGCACCTTGTATCCCCGATCTCTCCAAACTTTTAACATGAAGGGATGTTGGATTTTGTCAGATGCTTTTTTAGCATCTAAGGAGATGATCATGTGGGTTTTTTTTTTCTTTCAGTTTGTTTATATGGTGGATTACATTGACGGATTTCCGTATATTGAAAAACTCCTGCATACCTGGGATGAAGCTTACTTGGTCATGGTGAATGAAGTCTTTGATGTGTTCTTGGATTCAGTTTGGGACTATTTTATTGAGTATTTTTGCACAAATATTCATAAGAGAGGTTGGTCTGAAGTTTTCTTTCTTTGTTCGGTCTTTGTGTGGTTTAGGTATTATGGTGACTATGGCCTCATAGAATGAGTTTGGTAATGTTCCTTCTGTTTCTATTTTGTTGAATATGAAGAGTATTGGTATTATATCTTCATTGATAGTCTGGTAAAATACTGCCCTGAAACCATCTGGCCCTGTGCTTTTTTTTTTTTTTTTGCTTGGTAGACTTTTGATGCCTGCTTCTATTTCCTTAGGGAATATAAGACTATTTCATTTGTTTATCTGATCTTTATTCAACTTTGGTAACTGGGATCTATCAAGAAACTGTCCATGTTCAAATTTTATGGTTTATAGGCTTTTGAAGCAAGACCTAATTATTCTTTCGGTTTCCTTGGTGTCTGTTGTTATTTCTCCCTTTTCATTTCTGATTTTGTTGATTTGTATAGTGTCTCTCTGCCATTTAGTTAGTTTGGCTAAGGGTGTGTCTATCCTTGATGATTTTCTCAAAGAACCAGCTCTTGGTTCTGTTCATTCTTTGAATTCTTCTCTTTGTTTCTAAGTTGTTGATTTCAGCCCTGAGTTTGATTATTTCCAGCCGTCTACTCCTCTTGGGCTTCTCTGCTTCTCTTTTTTTCTAGGGCTTTCAGTTGTGCCATTAAGTTGCTTGTATGGGATGTCTCCAATCTCTTTATGAAGACACTGCTTTCATTGTGTCCCATAAGTTTGGGTATGTTACGCATTCATTTTCTTTTAATTTTAGGAAGTTCTTCATTTCTTCCCTGACCAAGATGGCACTGAGTAGGGAATTGTTCAGATTTCATTTGTGTGTAGGTTTTTTGTTATTTCTGTTATTGTTGAGGTCAAGCTTTAGTCCATCACGATCTGATAGGATACAAGGTATTATTTCAATGTTTTTGTATCTGTTGAGGCTAGCTTTATGACCCACCATATGGTCAGTTTTAGAGAAAGGTCTATGAGGTGTTGAGAAGGTATGTGTATGTATTTATGCATGTATGCATATATGTATGTATGTATGTATATATGTACATATAAATGGCTTGGGCAAAAAGTTCTGTAGATGTCTGTTAGGTCCATTTGATTCATGACATCTGTTAGTGCCATTATTTCTCTGTTTAGCTTCTGTTCTGTTGATCTGTCCCTTGGTGAGAGTGGAGTGTTGAAGTCTCCCACTATTAAGGATGGGGGCAAGAGGAAAAGAAAAACTGTGGTTGCTTAAACATTTAGTCATACACAGGAAGTGATTGCTGACTGGGTAATTTGGAACCAGACTTTAAAATGCCAGTGAGTATTATGGAGTCCAGCTGGAGATCGTGCTAGAGATAGTTTGGTTAGAATTACCTAATGCTCTTGAGCCTAGATAGAGGAAAGGAGGATCAATAAGAAAGAAACTACTTAATAATCCTAGTTTTTTATTTTTATTTTCTTTATTATTTACTTTACATCCCAAGGGTGTCCCCTCCCAACTCTCCTCCTAGCTCCCCCTCCCCCCTCTTCTTTTCCCTCTTTCTTTCCCCCCAGAAAGGGGAACCCCTCCCCTTGTATCAAGCTTCTCCAGCACATCAAGTCACATCAGGACTGAGTATATCCTCATCCCCTGAGGCCAGGCAAGGCATCACTGCCAGGGAGAAGTGATCCAAAAGCAGGCAATAAACATCTCCCCACCACCACCACCACTCTTCAGGTGCCCATATGAAGACAAAGCTTCCTGTGGGCTACATGTGTGCAGAAGGCCTAGGTCCAGATCATGCATGCTCCTTAATTGATGTCTCAGTCTCTGTAAGCCCCCAAGGCACTGGGTTATTTGTCTCTGTTGGTCTTCTTGTGGTGTTCCTGTCCCCTCCAGGTCCCTCCATCTTTCTCCCAACACTTCCACAGGATACCTGGAGTTCCATCCCATGCTTGGCTGCAAGTCCCAGCAACTGTCTCAATCTGCTGCTGGCTGGAGCCTCCCAGGGGACAGTCAAGTTAGGCTCCTGTCTGCAAGCATAGCAGAGTATCATTAATAGTGTCAGGGGCTGGCTCTCTGCCGTGGGGTGGGGTTCAGATAGAATGGGGAAGGAAACAAGGCTGAGGACCAGATGTGGGAAAAACAGGGGTGGGAGGTGAGAGGGCTGGAAACAAGAAGGGAAACAAGAGGGGAGACATCTCTTTGGAGGCCTGTGACAGGGTAGGCTCCTGGGAGGACATGGGGGTGACTCTCTCTGAGACTCCTAACAGGGGCAGGAGGACAGGAAGACTGAAGTGACCACCTCCTAGCCAGGCAGGACTAGTGGAAGGAGGAAAACAACAAACCACTGACAAAACCTGTGATCCAAAAATTACCCTTCTTACAAGAAGTGCAGGGATAAAGAGGAAACAAAGACTGAAGGAGAGTAATAATAATCCTAGATTTTACACGCAGGGACTTATTTTTACCTTTATTGCATTTTATGTAGAGTATTTGTCATAGTTATACCAATTTTATAAGGTGTTGTTCCAATACTATTAATTTGCACAATCTGGTAAATGACAAAGCTGAAGTTCAAGCCCAGTGTGTTTAAATAACACCTGAAACTAGCTCTTAAGTGTGCTTCCCCTGAGCCATTCATAAGAAGGAAGAGGCAATGAGGGTAGCCTCACTGGGAAGGCAGGATGCAATAGCAGTAAAAGCAACAGTACCTGGTGACTCATTTGACTGTAAAGCAAAAAATAATCAAATTTGACATAAATATTTCAATTCTGAAAGATAAGAAAATGATGATAAAATTAACATAAGAAATCCAAGACAGGGGACAGTTTTTATTTGCTGTAAATTAGTTTCTAGTGGTGGGGGAGGCTTGAGTGAAAGTACCCGGTGATTTTTGAGGATAAATTCTATCTTTAGCTTATTCAAATGGACTCAACATTGCACCACAATTCAAGATGCAAACATCTATGGAAATTTAACAAGGATCTCAAAACTCCTTCCTTCTCCATATTTTCCTATAAGTTTACTTAAAAAATATAAACTATAACAAAAATGAACATTGCTTTAAAGAGCTCCATCTTGGTGGCTTAACAAAGTAGATTTCTTTTTCTAACCAACCAAGACTTTCCTGACTTTTAATGCCAATTTGGGCCCAAATACCATTTTTCCCTACTACTTCAAGTGTGAAAACATATGTTTCCCTCACCCGCACCATAACACATCCTGTAAAATTCTGTCCTTCTGCAGAAACCTTACCACTTTAGAACAATATGGGTCTTAAAAGAAAGATTCAAAGGCTCAGGGAAAACAGTGGGTTTCTAATATAAATACATCATGAAGCTAAAGGTTTTAGAAAAATGCTTTCCATAACTTGGCCTTTTTGAAGGGATATTGAGGGAGTTATTGCTTGTTTTTTTTCCATGTAAAAAATATTAAACTTGTGCAAATGAGCAGGGCTTGGCCCTCTAAGAAAGATATATAAACATTAATCTTTCAGTATAGCATGAAAAGTGAAGCAGATCCTACACAGCTGTTCAGGGATGGGATATATTTTAACTCCAAATCCAAGGTATGTCTTACTTTGGAAGAAATAACTAGGAGAAATTCTTACACCTCATAAGCTCTTATTCTTAATATGATTGTGAATCTAAAGTGGATAACTCTGTCCTTCTGACCCCAAAGTCGATAACTCTGTCCTGTTCCATGGCTAAAAGTTAGGTAGCCAAACAAATTGCTTCCATGTAATTTCTGTACATATCCCATAACCTCAGAAAAATTCCCGTGACTATAAATGATCATAAATATCTCACATTCTACCCAAACCTGTAATGATGATGGCAGTTAGGAAGATGAATTTTTTTATTTTAGTTCAAGTGGATTCAATTACAGATTAAAAATATTTTTTTTTAGTATTAACTACTAAAGTTTATTGAAACTGTATTTAAAACATCATTCTACAGTGTGCTTAATAAGTTTCTAATTTGGTTTTGCTTATCTAAGCATGCAGTTGTAGAAAAAAATACATTAAAATTCTCTTCTAGGAGGGAAAGTTGGTGAGGGAATAGGAGTTGCTAAATCCAAGCTAATTGCTTGATCGGTCCATTGGAGAATTAGCTATTTGGTTGCTCAGGATTAACTTCTCCGTCTTAACAATTCCATGAGGAAGAGGCTTCTTTCTGAGTATTTATGGTCCGACATAACCCTTCCCTGTGTAAGACACTGGAAAGGCATGGGGCCCTCATTACTCGCCTGACCAGCCTGCACTTACCAATCTATTTTTCTGCTCTCCAAATATGCTCACCTTTGGCCATGATGAGGGCCGACTCCACCTTCCAAGACCCCCTCCCTTCATAATCAACTCAGAAGAGGCTTCTCTTGCTTGAAACAAAAGACCTTAACTGGGCATCCATGAACTTATAAGAAGTAAGATTTCTTAGTGGCACTGTATTCATTCATTCATTCATTCATTCATTCATTCATTCAGTGTTCATTCATTGACCAAATATACTACACGTTAGATATTCTTCTTAATTAGGAAACATCAGTGAAGTTTTTTTTTTTTTCCTGCTAGAATAATTGGCTAACTTTGAATGAAATAGAAGAGGGACTTACTTTTATTAATTACAGTAATCTAAATATGGCTTGAAAGGACAAACAAAAGAGAAAGACAACAGAAAATACAGAGTCAGTCATGGAAGTCCATTCTAATAAGAAAATCTGACACTGCACAACTTCCTTCCAGAGGCGATGATGATAGGCGACATGTTTTTCCTCTATAGTAGTCTGGTAATGTTTGGCTGGTCTCCTCTCCATTTCTGTAGTACTTAGGCCTTGTTTGGTCTGTCACTCCCTGAGTGTGTGTATGGATAAATGCCCTGTGGAGATGCTTGTGTGAGCAGGCCACATATGTAACACCAGCCAGGATGTAGAACTTTGAACATACTAAGCAGCTTTTCCAAAGACGTCTGTAATGAGCATCCTAAAACATGGTTCACTAAAGAAACAATGAGCTCAAAATCCACAAACAATTTGAATGATATCAGTTTGTTTGGGTTTATCTATTCCCAGGAGGAAAGGACCTTGATAAACATTCCAGGATTACACATGAAGAACAGGCATGAGTTTAGAAAAGATAAAATTCTGACCATAGAGGAATCATTGACTGAATCATGTTATCCTAACAAGACATTATACAGGTATCAATGGTAATTATAAAACCTAAACTTGTTATGATTTAATCATTCTTTTAAAAGAACTCAGCACTGACTACACTTACAGAAAATTATAGACAAAAGCTAAAAAAATATAATATATCACAGTAAAATTATGTTTAATAATTATGTTTATTTTAAAACTAAAAACTGCTTTTCACATCGCTGTATAAATGATAAAAAGTTTTCAGACATCATTTTTATTATCATCTATTTAAAATTCAGAATGAAGCCAAGTTTAGTGACATACATCTTTAATCCTAACACTTTGGGGAACAGAGGAAGTCCAGTCTAGATAGTGAGTTCCAGGACAGCCAGAGCTACACAGTGAGACAATGTCTCAAAACACCACCCCCCAAAAAAAAATCAGGATGAAATTATCATTTATCCTGTTTAAAGAGGAGAAAAGGGAACATTTTACTAGGAACAAGACTGACTCAGTAACGAATTAGTTGTCCAAACTCACACAAGCGACTTAAACTTTCTGTGGCTCAGTTCTCTCCTCCATCAGATGGAAACACTGTCTTAGAGTTTCTATTGCTGTGATAAGACACCATGACTAAAATAAACTTGCCGAGGAAACAGTTTGCTTAATATTATTACAGCCTGCAGTTGATTATCCAGGGAGATTGGGCAGGAACTCCAGGGTGATGCCCAGAGGCAAGAACTGATGCAGAGGCTATTGAGGGATGCCTCTTACTGGTTTGCTTCTCATGCCTTCCTCAGCCTGCTTTCTCATATCATCCTGGACCTGCCCAGGGATGACATCACTCACAATGGACTGGGCCTTCCTACATCCACTAAGCAAGACAATACAATACTCCACAGACTTGCCTACAGGTCAAATGCCTCCCATGAAGGCATTTTCTCATGAAGGGTCCCTCTTCCCAGATATGCCTAGATTTGTGTCAAGTTGACAAAAACCAGCTGGCACACACAGAGAGCACGAACTTCTCATAATCGTTTTGAAAATTCAATGATATCTTAAAAGCTTTACCAAACCACCTAACACTAATGGATGTTCACTAAATGGTAGTACACGAAGCTCATGTGTGTGTATGTTACATGTATGTGTAGATAGGCAAAAGTACCCATTTGTGACCATCACATGTTCTCAGTAAATGATACCTATTACTCAATCCACATAGCACTGAATATAAGACATAATATATGCCAACAATTCTGCAAAAAAGTGAACAGCACATGTAGCACACACTGTGACTTTTTGTCCTTACAGATGTCTGAGATTTAGGGATAATTAAACCTATTTAACAAAACGAGATTTGGAGAATTCAGGAGCTAAAATACCCTCCCAAGTTTGCAGAGATGCTAACAAGAAGGACATTAGAAGGCACCTGCTACCTGCTCTTTGATCACCCCCCCCCCGAGGGAGGAGCAGCCTTACCAGGCCACAGAGGATGACACTGCAGCCACTCCTGATGAGACCTAACAGACTAGGATCAGAAGGAAGAAAAAGAAACCCTCCCCTACCAGTGGGCT
>REGO01001175.1:106776-153701 GCA_010120015.1 Rhombomys opimus
ATTGAATTCTTCAGTCCAATTACCTAAAATATAGCTAGACAATTGTTTAGACAGATTTGCAGCACGGGAAACATTTTCATATTGTATGCTAGTGACACAAAGTCCAGCATAAAAAATAAAAAAACATCAAAGTACTCACTGAAACCACTGAGGCATTACCTACTTCCCAAGACACTCTAAATCCTTGCTTCAATGCCTTATTTTTACTTGCCATGACTGCTATTCCTAACCATCATTATCACAAGCTGGTCCAAGCAGAATATTCACCAACATAGCTCTGGAAAAAGCTAATGTGTCACCCAAGTGGCAAATCTTACTTCCCATTCCTGGTGTGGAAGGCTAAGGAGTATATTTGAGATTGCTAGTCCTGGGTTGGAAGCCACCGAGAAGCAAGCAATATCTAGATGGTCTCGTCCAGCTCTATAAACAGCGTTGTTCTCTAGAGACTTTGAAGAATAGGGTCTTTCTCTTCAGCTGCCTCCAGCAAAGCCTGCAATACTACCTTAAGTTTAAGAACTGGGGATGAGGGGTAGTGATATCATGCCACTGATATTGAAGGCAGTTCCTTAGTAAAGTGAACACTGAAAATTTCCACTGCATGTAAGTTGTTCTGTCTACTTAGGTTTTCTTTTTCTAGTTTCGACTCTTCTGTACTTTTTTTGTACATTTTTTAAGTTCAATTTATTTATATATCTTTTTATTTCAATTTATTTACTTTGTATCCCTGCTGCAGTCCCCTCCTTCATCTCCTCCCAGTCCCACCCACTCTACATCTTCTCCCCCTGTGCCCTTTCCCTGATAGGGAAGGACCTCTTCCCCTTCAGGTTTCATCAAGGCTGGCTGCATCATCTTCTTCTATAGCTTGGTTATTCTAAAACCCTCACAGGGGGGTGATCAAAGAGCCAGCCACTGAGTTCATGTTAGACAGCCCCTGCACCCCTTACTAGGGAAACCCATTTGGAAACTGAGCAGCCAATGGACTTCCTTTGAACAGGGGATCTAAGTCCTCTCCATGCATGGTCCTTAGTTGGAGTATCAGTCTCTGCAACCGCCCTGGTCTCAGCTATTTTGGCTTTGTTGGTCTCCTTGTGGAGTTCCTGTACCCTCCAGGACTTTCTTTCTCCCTCTTCTTCCATAAGGATTCTGGCACTCTGCCCAAGTTTGGCTATGAATCTCAGTATCTCCTTCGATACCCTGGTGGGTACAGTCTTTCAGAGGTCCTCTGTGGAAGGCTCCTGTCCTGTTCCTTGTCTTCTCCTACTTCAGATGTCTATCCTGTTTGCCGTTCTGAAAGAGGATTAAGCATCTTCCCTAGGGTCCTCCTTGTTGTTTACCTTCTTTAAGACTATAGATTTTAGTATGTTTATCTTAATATCCACTTATGAGTGAGCATACATCATATGTGTCTTTCTGTTTCTGGCTTACCTCACTCAGAATGATCTTTTCTAGTTCCCACCATTTACCTGCAAACTTCATGATTTCCTTGTTTTTAACTGCTGCGTAGTATTCCATTGTGTAAATGCACCACACTTTCTGTATCCATTCCTCCATTGAGGGACATCTAGGTTTTTTCCAGATTCTGGCTATTATGAAAGCTGCTATGAAAATAGTTTGAGCAAATGTCCTTTTTAAATGGTGGGGCATCTTTTGAATATATGCCTAGGAGTGGTATAGCTGGATTTTGAGGAAGCTCTATTCCCAATTTTCTGAGAAAGCACCAGATTGATTTCCAGGGTGGTTGTACAAGTTTACATTCCCACCAGCGATGAAGGAGGGTTCCCCTTTCTCCACAACATCTCCAGCGTGCGTTATCCCTTGAGTTTTTTTATCTTAGCTATTCTGATGGGTGTAAGGTGATATCTTAGGGTCATTTTGATTGGCATTTCCAGAATGGATAATGAGGTTGAGGATTTCTTTAAGTGTTTTTCTGCCATTCGATATTCCTCTATTGAGAATTCTCTGTTTAGCTCTGTACTCCATTTATTTGCTTATTTATTTGTTTATTTAAATTTTTATTTTGTACCCCATTTTTAATTGGATTCCTTGATTTGTTGGTGTTTAACTTCTTGAACTCTTTATATGTTCTGGATATTATCTCCCTGTCAGATGTAAGGTTGGTGAAGATCTTTTCCCAGTGTATAGGCTGTCCTTTTGTTCTCATGGCAGTGTCCTTTGCTTTACAGAACGTCTTCAGGTGTGATGTGAACTTTGGACTTTCAAGACAAGGATAGAGAACGTCCAAGAGTATTTTTCTCCCTAGAGCCCTTTATTCAGGAAGCCGCAGTTAACACTTGGTGTTCCTCAGAACCCATTCTGGGAATGCTGCACCAGCAACCCACGCCCCACACACAGTGTGATCTTAGGCAGCTTTCCTCTCACAAAATAAAGAAGCTGCGGTCTAGCATGCTCTGGTGGCTCAGGATACTTTCCCTGTCAACTTTCTGGAAAAACTTACCCTCATGATTAGTTCACAGTGCATTGCAAATGGCTCGCAATGTTGTCCTTTCGCACGGCTGAGAACCGGCGGACAAGGGAGCAAATAGTGCAAAGGTTGAGGCTCACATGGTTTACTCTCAACAGCATTCAGGAAGAATGTAAGAATTATAAAGCCGATAACAGAAAACAGATCCCACAGAAACTTTACTACTGCGAGGCAACACACGAAGGCCATGCCAAATGGTCTTACTGTGGCATTTCTCAGATTGCTTAACCAGCTTTACCTTCTCCCATCCTCCTGTCATCCCTTTGCACCAGCCAAAGCAATTTGTAATTCCATCTGAAATGCTTATATGTCTTATGTAGTACTATATCCTGGCCAAAATACTTGACAATCTGGACAATGCTAATGACCCACCGTGTGAATTGTTCAGAAAACTATGGAAAATAAGTGCGTTTGAGAGTCGTCAGTCGCTATTTAACAGGGGCAAGAAATTTCGGGGATTCTGTGTAAAATGCTTCTGAACATTTCCAGAGAACTAAGGATTGCAACAATGCTACGGTTGCTTCTAGCCTCTTTGATCAAAGTAACAGGCAAAAGAAAAAAAAATGAAACTCGGGAATTGATTTCCCAGCTCCAAGAATGCACAGATGGCCTCAAGGATTATGTTATGGTCAGTGCTGGTTGCCAACCTGACAGACTCTAGAATAACCTGAGATACAACTCTGGACGCTCCCATCAGGGCTTATCCAGATTAAGGTTAGCCTTTAAAAATGTCTGTGGGGAGTTATCTTGCTTACATTGTTCAATGTAGACAAACCTTTTGTGATGACTCGTTTTGGTTGTCAACTAGCACTTGGAATCAACTAAAACTCAAGCTGCAGGCACTCTTGGAAGGGTTTTTCTCAGTAAGACTATTGGAAGCAAGAAACCCACCTTACATCTGGGTCACACATTCTGGTGGCAGTCTGTATAAAATGACATGAGAGAAGAAAACTGATTTTTTTTCCTGCTTGCCCTCACTCTTGCTGGCCAGTTCATCTATCCTGTTGTTACGGCCAGGACTAAATCCAGCTTCTTCAGTATCCCAGAGTAGATTGAAAACCAGCATCTCTCCAGAAGTCTCCAGGACTCTGATACCAGACTGGAACTGTGGAGACAACGGCCTTCTAGACAGGACAATAACTGGATCCTAGGCCTTTCTGTCTTGAGACAGCTGTTGTTGGACCATATCCTCTTAGAGAGAAATCTGCTAAATATAGGTCTAAATGAGGATTACTATCTGGAACATACAAAAGCTCAAAACAGTAAACACAGAATTAAATAACAGAATCAAAGGGACTCGTAAAAAGAACACACGGATGATTTTTAAAAATTAAAATAATTGAACCTCACTGCCGGAGAAATTTAAATTCAAGGTGCACTCATGTTTCACCTAACCCAAGTCAGAAGGCAGTCACTGAGAATGGAAAAAGAACAACTTCCAGTAAGGACATGAACAAAGGACCCTTTGTACATGGCCAGTGGGAATGTAAATTAGTCCTGCCACAGTGGAAGTCAGTTGGAGGCTCTTCAAAATACTAAAAATATGTCTAACATATGGCCGTGAAGACTGGAAGGTGAGGAGCTTATGGAGGATTCTACTCACTGTATAAAAATGTCTTTATGTAGCACAGCACTATATGCAATGAATATATACCATAAAAAAAATTAAAGCTAAATAAAATTAACTCAGTTCCCATTTAGTAACTATATTTTGAAAGCCATTGAAACATATATAATTGTCATTCTTATTACATTTAGTAAATGTGTGTGTGTGTGTGTGTGTGTGTGTGTGTGTGTGTGTTCCTTTGGAATGATAAAATCTATCCATCATAGCTACTGAAAAGACACTCTGAATGAAGCTTAGTGCTAAGGTCTGACAGTGTAAGGATGGCGGAAGCACAGTAAGTAAGAACATTTTATTATACAGTAAAAAAATAAGGTCTTAAATTTTACTTGGCACATAGAAACACACATATATGAAATCTCCACGGCACGCTAGCTCAGAGTTCAGCTACACAGCAGAAGGCATGGAGTCCACACTCCTCCAAGTCTACAGGAGGACTGCTTTTACTCTTCTGCTCTGGAATTACAATGATCAGCAGCTTTGATATGGGGCTTGGAGAGGTCTCAATGCCAAAGGCATCTCAGTGACAGAATACGTATGTCGTGTCTTTCTCAAGTTGCCAATGCAGAACATACTTTGTTCGTCCTGGGTTTCTGTAGTCATCTAACATTGCTAGCTCTCTTCAGAAGTATCATATAGCTCATTCTATAATGTATTCTTTATATGAACATTGAGAAAAAGAAGGACCCAAAAGGAACAAGAATCCTACATAACATAATATACGTGGTGTTTTCCATGTAATAGAATGATATAGCAATCACACACAAAACTTCACTTTGTCTCAATTTACAGTGCCTCTAAGTGTTAAAATATTTAATCTGCTGAAGTGTTTCAGACGAACAATTTAAATATATTTTGCCCTTTCTGATGCACGTTTTATGTGGAATTTGTTCATTTCTGGTTTTCTCATTTGTAGAGTTGGTGAATTTAGCACGTAAATTTGGTCTCTTGAATCTCCTTCTTGTTTCATTTAATTACATAAAAAGTCAGTGAGTAAAAGAGATCACTGAATAAAACACCTAATATCTGTAATAAAAATTAATCAAATTAAAAAAATCGCTCCACTAGACAGTATATGATGCTTTTCACCAAGTTCAAAGAATGATCCACTTATAAAACTGTAGACAAATAACCTTTGAATCAGTTAAATAAAACTCACCCTAATAAAAACCAAATCCAGTTGAAAACAAAGCTCTCAATGCTGAAGCCCAGAATAACAGCAGCTACTGCCACTTGAGAATGCCACTTTTCTCCCTCAGAGAGGTGGTTCTGCCACCCACTATTAGACCCCATGCATCGAAGTCCAGAGAAGCCTCCTTAAAACTGAAAGGGAGAGATGAGGTGATGCATTTTATTAAGTCCTGTGAATTTTGATACTTCCGAGTATTTTCATTATTGTAGAACTCAATCAGTTTCTGAGTTTGTTAGGACAAGGATAAAATGGGTACAGAAAACGGAGGGGAACCATTAAGAAATGAACCATTAGGTAAACAGTGCATAAATGAGGAGTAGTATTTTTCTGTCATGATAACTTTCTACACTCATTCCATTTTCACATTGAATTGCATTTGTAGTGTTTTAAATGAAGGTTAGATATCTCACTGTGCATGTAACATTAAAAAAATAAGCCCACAACAACCTTCAATTCAGTGTTCATCCTTCAAATTTCCAAAGTTCAGAAAATGGAAATATCTTCAGTTATTTTGAGTAAATAGAAAACCTAAGATTTCAGTCATTTCCTCATACAGTACTTCCAACTCGTCAGCCAGCGCCATTGGCCCCACCCTTAGAATCCTTGATCAAGTCAGGCTCCACCTATTTCCTTGCTATCAGTCTGCCTCAAATAATTCTTCCCTCATACGGACTTTTGCATGCACTGCTCACCAGCTGGCTCTTGCTCCAGCTCTCCAGTTGAGCCCCTAAAACTATGACTATTTTCTGCCCCCAACAAACCTGTTCACAGCACACCAAGAGGAAAGTCTAGCTGCTCTGTCGCCACAGGACCTGCCATGTCTTTCTTTCTAGGCAGTAGTTCCGTCAACCTCTGCTATTTATTTCTGGCCCTTCTGTTCATCAAGTACCTTAACAGCCTTCCAGTTGATATGCTTCTGTTAGTCTCTGGGGTTGCCATATCTACATATCTGTAGATTAATTTAGACGAGGTGTATTTTATAAGGATGTGGGGTTAGAATTATCAAATCAAGAGAACTGAAGGTTTGCTTTATTCTAAAGACTCTGGTTTGCAGATGGCTGCTTTCTTGTGTCTTCAAGTCATCTTCTGCTTCTATGTATGTAACAGGTATACTATTAAAACAAGAGCACTCTTCATATTTAATTAGGGACTACCATTACCCAGATACTTTGTCTTAATCACCCCCTTCAAAGACCTTGTACCCAAATTCACTCACCTGAATTTCAGAGGGCATAATCCATTCCAAAACAGTGTTCTTTCCTCTTCTTGAATGGTCATTTCCTAAAGACTAATATAGTTTAACCTGTCTGTGGTCTTTGGACCACAGACTCTTCAAACAGCCTAACTTTTCCAGCAATCCATAACAGTAAACGTTTCTTCACTCTGTGTCTTCTCTTACTTTAGTCTCCTTCAAACAACTCATCAATTTACAGCAATCTAAGATACCATTCTTAAAGTTTTCATTGTTTGCTCATCCCACAGCCAGTACAGAATCACTTGCACACACAAACACAGACACAGACTCACAAATTCATGCACACAGATGCATGCACACACCTGTTTTATAAGAGTAGGATTTTTCAATCTCTTATTTATTGCTGTAACCACTGTGTAGAATTTTACTAGCAATACCATAGGAGGCCGACAAATACTTACTTAATCAATGAATATTACTTTATAAATATTGCAGAAATATCTTTAAGATTTTTCTAGCTGCATGAAAACACTGGGTAAAAAATTTACATAATCTCTTACCTAAACCATGAAAAAAACATGATCAAGGAAATAAGTTTATGCCAGCAGTGCTTGTTGATAGATATTTACTAATGGCTAGGTAAGAAAAACCTCAGTCTCAGTGTTTTTCCATGACAGATAAAGCTGGTTAGTTATGTTCTATTACAACTACTCATTCTCCATTAAGGACTATTTTGTTTCCCCACAGAGCTGAGGTGCATGCCATAGACTGATTAAGAGCTACTTGGTTCTGCTACTCCAGGAATGTTAAACATCACGCACAAGGCAGTCTCCCACGGCAAAGAGTCTTTCAGCCTAAATAGTGCCAACCCTGAAACTCTTTGCCCAGAGAAGGCTGTGATCAAAATAGCAGAGAATTGTTAACTCAGACCATGATGTTTTTGCATAAATTGTAGCTACATTATAAAATGATAAAATATAACTTTAAAGAAACTCTATTCTTAGGCGTCCTGGACAAAATTCCAAATTAATAAACATAGTCTTTCCTGTTACTAAAAAAAAATTATTTTATGTTTCTCTGATAATATCATTCATGAAAAAATATATTTTTGTCATTTTCGCCAAAATTACCCCATCTTCTCTCTCAGTCATGCTGAACTCATTCTTCCCAACAACTATCCCTCATACTTTCATGCATTTTTGGTTTGTTTATTTGTTTGTGTGATTTGTGACCCAGTGAGTTTGGTTAGAGATGCTTGCATGAGCATGAATGGGATTTGTTGAGTGGACCACAGGCAACTTAGGAATATGAAGAATATTCCTTCTCCTCCCCTATCAACCATTAACTCCCCATAGAGATGTGGGACCTGATGAATTCTTCTCCACTCATGATGTCTTGATATTGGGCCCCATCTTAAATACATAATCCCAGACTCCTCTGAGTTAGGATTTTAGAGGTTCCTGAGGTTTTAGGAGAGGTTGCTTGCTTGAATGTTTGCTTATTTTTGACAGTTTCTTGTTTTATATCACAAGCTGTTCTAGAATAGCTCACAATTCTTCTTCGTCCCCTAGAGTGCTGGGGTTGCAGTCTGAGCCATCCAGCCAGGTTCAACTTTCTCTTAAACTTTTTCTTTGTGTCTCACTCTCTTTTCCATCCCTCTTGCTTTTCTATCCTTCTTGCTTTCTGTCTTTGTAGGCCCATGTAGACCATCACATCCCCCACTGGACCCACAATCCACTTTCCCAGTCTTCACTGAATATAATTCTGGATTTTGTCCTCATTTTCTCTTGGCCTCACATTGTCCAGCGCACCTTGTCACTAGCATCAGCCAGCTCAGAATACGAGGAAGCTGTGAGCAAAACATGAAAAGGCTATAGAAAGAAAACCCTAAAGTTTTACATTTAATTTCTTCCTTTGTAAGTATATTTTAATTAAAATATGATTATAACACTTTCCTTTTCAACTCTCCAGTATCCTTCCCACTATCAAATGGATGTTCCCTTTTTTTCTTTGATAGTTACTGACCACTTTGTATTGACCTTATCCTGAGAGAGGTCAATTCATTTAAATTTCACCAGGAGTAGATCAGCGGGTGAGCTATCCAAGGTGCAAGTTGAAGAAATGGAAAGAAAGTCTTACTGAACCTCTCTCTAATTTCAATGTGCTCCAATCCCAAAGAGCTGAAACCTACTCCAGCTGGTGAACAAATTTACAAACATACAAGAAGCTGTTTAGGATGCTGAGTGGTTGTTAGTCAGTGATTTTTAACGGGTACATTGACAAATTCTGTTTTCACAGGATTTGTGAACAAATGAATAACTTGAAATTTCAAAGCCATGTTTACTATAAAACAATTTTGAAAAAATGAAATGTCAAAATATGCTCAAGTATACAACAAGGACATTTGTTCGACCATCCTCATAGCAGCTTTATTCATAATAACCAGAATCTGGAAACAACCCTGATGCCCCTCAGTTGAGGAATGTATACAGAAATTATAGTACATTTACACAACAGAGTATTACTCAGCAATTAAAAACAAGGAAATCATATTTGCAGGCAAATGGTCGGAACTAGAAGAGATCATCCTGAGTGAGCTATGCCAGAAGCAGAAAGACACACACGGTATACACTCACTTATAAGTGGATATTAGACATACAATATAGGATAATCATACTAAAATCTGTACACCTAAAGAAGCTAAGCAAGAAGGAGGACCCTGGGTAAGATGCTCAATCCTCATTCAGAAAGGCTAACGGGATGGACATCATAAGAGGGAGAAAACAGGGAACAGGACAGGAGTCTACCACAGAGGCCTTTGAAAAACTCTTCCCAGCAGGGTATCAAAGCAGATGCTGAGACTTATAGCCAAACTTTGGGGAGATTGCAGGGAATCTTATGAAACAAAGGGGATATAGAACAACCTGGAAGTGTCTGGAGCTCCACAACGAGAGCAACAGAACCAAAAATTCTGAGCCCAGGGGTCTTTTCTGAGACTGATAATCCAACCAAGGACCATGCATGGAGATAACCAAGAACCCCTGCACAGATGTAGCCCATGGCAGCTCAGTCTCCAAAAGGGTTACCTAGTAATGGGAACAGAGGCTGTCTCAGACATGAACTCAGTGTCTGACTCTTTGATCACCAACCCCTGATGGGGGAGCAGTCTTACCAGGCCACAGAGAAAGACAATGCAGCCACTCCTGATAAGACCTGATAGACTAGGTTCAGATGGAAGGGGAGGAGGACCTCCCCTGTCTTTGGACTAGGGGGAGTCACAGAAGAAGAAGGAGAAAGGGAATGATTGGGAGAGGACAAGCAAGGGAGGGTGCTACAGCTGAGATACAAAGTAAATAAATTGTAATAAATTTTAAAAAAAAAGAATAAAAGGTGATATGTGCAACAGAAGAGAACACTCAGCATACATACATAATCCTCTAAGCTGTGACAACTGCCCCTCAAATCTAAAGGTAAATAAATAAAAATAAAACCACTCCTCTATGGAAGCAAGAAGAACTTGAAGATACTGAATTAAAATTATAGGGTATGGGGGACTAAATTAGGCTGACTACGGAAGAATTTTATGATGTTTTGGCAAAATAAGTACTGAATCGCAAACAGTATGCTTCGGTTTACTAGAAATATACAGACGGAGACAAGAGGTTGTGTCTCAGAGACTCTGCCGAAGGATTTCCTATTCAGGATACAAAGAAGGGGTGATCTTATTAGTAGTCTATCATTCTAGAAGGCCATATGACTAAGTAAGCACCCTTGTAAAAACAAAAATAAGCATCTTAAGTTAAACTCATAGTAAAAACATCACTTCTGTCATATAAACAGTTTATTTTAGACATTATAGTTGCAATACATAAAAATTTTAGTACATAAGAGTTCTCTATATATCTCTTGATTGCTATTTACAATTGCTTAAATATATTTTCATGCAGGTCTAAAATTTTCTTTAACTTATTTTTTATTTAAAATTTATTCAATAATGATGTAAGAAATCAATTAATTATATTCTAAAAGGTATACCTTAAGTTCTAGCCTCTAATTACTCTATCCTCTCTTCACTTTAGAAGTCTGGATCTCACCAAGATTGGTAGTCCATGCCCATGCATGTAATAAGAATATAAGGCTGAGACAAAAGGATTGCCATGAGTTCTAGGCCAGCTTATGCTACAGAAGAGCCTGCCTCAACAAATAACAAGAACATGTGTAGGTCTTATCTTTCTCATGCTTAAAATTGGAGTTTTAACTAGAAACCCCTAATATTTCTCTGTTATTCATGTTTTTACATGACTTGATGTCACCAAGCATCTGTTTAAACCACCTTTGTTAATCCTGGAAACTTCTAAGACCAGTGAAGAGAAGATGATGCAGAAAATTAAAGGGGTGTTCAGACTCTTGCCTCCTTTCCCTCCTGGTATTTAATGTGTTACTACTGACCTTTAAAGGCTTATATGAGTGTTCTAAGCAATAAATGTCAAATGTCAAATACTCTTAGGGTTAATCATTCCTGCAGTTTTCTATGATGAAATCTGGAAGAACGTTGTGTATGAATAACAGCAAAAGACGTAAGCCCATATCGTGTTTGTTCTTTTTTCTTGCAATCCACTGTTCCAGAAGACCCAATGTTCTGCATCAGTTAAGAACTGCATTTATTTGCCAAGGAAAGAGGCCATTCTGCAATATCTATGGAAGCCTAAAATGTCAAGCCACAGTCTGATTAATATTGGTTAGAGTCTGATTGGTGCTTCATGCTTGGGTTTCTTCAGTGCCACACCAGTGTAACTAAAGCCAGAAGACAGCCCAATTCAGTGGCGTAAGTCATAGAAAAGGCTCTGCCCTTTTTCACTAAAGAGAGATGGTTTTCTTCCATCAAAATAACTTTACAACCCCAACTCCTCTGCATAGGATGTGATTACTGTCCCTGTAAATAGGCTCTTGATAGTCTTTGATATTACCTCTCTACGACCTGAAAACTTATGATCAAGTTAGAGTCTTGACAAGAGCAAATTATAGTTGTAGTAAGCAGCGTCCTCTCCTTAATAAGGAAAAAAAGAAAAAAGAAAAAGAAAGAAAGCTCATGGATCATTTTTTTTCCTTTTCTTTACCAAGAAATTAAATAGCATCCTGGGTACTATTTAAACAACAGAATGTTGAACATCGTCCATGGCAACATATTGACTTTGATTGTGTGTCATTGTGTGTCATTGGTGTCACTTGATATTGAGAGCTCATCTTCTGTGTTTAGAGTGTGCTGCAAGGAGAGCATGCCCCTCTCACTGAAGAAGGCTGCACTAGATAGACAGTATTGTGGAACCCCAGGATCCTGTGACCTCCAGTTTAGTCACCAACGGGGAAACCCCGCAAGGTATACAAAATGGACTACAGCAAGACTGTGGCATATGTTCTCTGCCTGTATCCTACAAAGTTTTGTTTAGGCTGTCTGTGACTTTCAACCAAATCACTCAAAACATACTGTGTCCATCTCTCTCCCCCGGAGGTCCTGTTACAGCTTCTTTTTTCTGTCCCTTTGGAAGACATGTGGAATCAGTTCCCCTTGGTCTACCTGTAGCACTGTGTGGTTTGTTTGCTTGCTTGTTTGTTTGTTTGTTTGTTTTCTACTCTTTGTTAATATTTTAAAACCATCCTGAATTTGTCCTAATTTGAGTGCACCCTTTTTATTTATATCTTGTCAGTAGTTATGCAAAGCTCAGTGTAGATATGCGTCCCTCAGAGAAGCAGCCTTTGGGTTTATCTTTTCAAAAATGTGTTTCCTGTCTCATTGTGTTCAGAGTTTATTAGTTATTCTCCTATAAAGTCTATAGATTTATGCTACTATTGAACTTCAGATTCATTAATACAAATATGTGGTTATTTTATGTCATCATTGATCTTTTTGTAAGGGCTTTTCTTTTTTTATGTTCATGAGTGTATGCATGCACCATGTATGTACAAGTGTCTGAGAAGTCCAGAGAGAGCAGCAGAGCCCACAGAACCAGAGTTATAGGCAGTTGTAAGTTGCTCAAAGTGGGTATTTGGAATGCAACCCAGGTCTTGTATAAAAACAGCAAATTCTCTTAACCACTAAGCTGTCTCTCTGGATCCTTATCACTGCTCTTTAACACCATTGTGTGAATCCTGATGGTTGCTCAATTTTGTTGGACTTAAATCAAATCTTTTTCCTTTCATTGTCATTTTAGAAAGTTATTTGTTTCTTGTTATTCCAAATGTTATACAACGTTAGTTCTTAAATTTTAGGTTTAAGTTTCTAGTGGGGTCTCCATTTTATTGTTTACTTCTAAATTTATCATTGCTTATGCATTATACAGTTTCTTTCTCTCTTTTTAATTTAAAGAGAATGCAGAGTTTTCGGGACTGTCCAACCAATGGCTGGTCCAACCTAAGACCTATTAGTGTAAGAGAACCAACCCCTGACAGTACTAATGACACTCTGCTTGCAGATAGGAGCATGGCAGAACTTTTCTCTGAGAGGCTTCAGCCTGCAACAGTTGGAAACAGATGCTGAGCCTCATAACGAAACACATAACAGAGCTTGGGGAACCTTGTGGAATTGTGGGGGAAAGGGTAGAGGGACCCAGTGGGGACAAGAACTCCACAAGAAGACCAACATGCCAACTAGCTGAGGCCCATTGGGCTTACAGAGACTGAAGCACCAACCAAAGAGCATGCATGGTCCGAACCTAAGCCCCATTCATATATGTAGCTGGACAGCTTGGTCTTCATGGGGGTTCCCTAGCAAGTGGAGCAGGGAGGGACTGTTTCTGACATGGACTTTGTTGCCTGCTATTTGGTCACTTCTGCCTAGCGGGACTACCTTGCTTGGCTTCAGTGGAAGAGGTTGCACTCAGTCCTGATGTACTGGAATGGGTTGATATGAGGATGGGGCTCTCTATTTCTGAAAAGAAGGGGAGGGAGGAGAGGGGAAAAGGGCAAGAAGGTGGGTCCAGGAAAAGAGGAGGGAAGGGGTCTGTGGTTGGGATGCAAAGAATAAATAAACTTTTTAAAGAAGAACTTCTTTCTGGCCAAGTACATATTTTGTGGAAAAAAAAATCTATTCTTTGCTTAAGAAGTATACATATAGATAGATTATATATACATATATACATATGCACATATATGTATGTATATATGACATAGAACAATATACTTTAAATATATTGAGGTTTCTAAAGAAATCGTTATTTTTCAGGTTAGTAAATTGATCTAATTTTAAAAATTCACTCTTTCTGTTCATGTAAGAATTACCACACAGTGTCTTCAGAGGTCAGAAGAGCACAACAGAACCACTGGAACTGGAGTTACAAGTGATTGTGAGCTGCCATGCGGGTGCTGGGAACCCAGGTCCTCTGCAAGAACAAGTGTTGTCAACCACTAAGCCATCCCTCCAGCCCCTATTACTGTTGTCATATAAAGATCTCTCTGCTTTTCTAACGGTTTCACCTCTGCATGTTATACTGTGTTGTGTCAGGGTAATTTTGTGATTCTTGTATTTTCAACAATTTGGGTTTGTATCATTATATAAAATGCCTGATTATTCTGTAAACAACAACAACAACCTTTAACCTTAATATTTTGTCTGAATCTGTGTTATGATTCCAGTATTTGTTTGCTTTACCTTCCCTTATACTGTCAATTTCTTTCTTGGGACAAAAAAAAATCAGGGAAACATTTAAATCATTTGACTCTTGCATGTTTTTTTTTAAACAAACTCATACATCTGTTTTGAACCCTGGACTGTCTTCTGACTAAGAGTCAGCCTTTCATGCTTATCTCAGGGTGTAATGCCATGGATTTTACTCCTTTCATCTGGCTGCATTGCTCCTACTAATTTACATTGTTGTTACTTTCCTTCCCCTTGGTCTCATTACTGTTACTAGATTGCTGTTCATTCCTCTCTCCCCATGTTAATTTAAAGGTTCTGGTACAATTTTCCATCCCTTAATAGTTGCAATCTCTTTCCCTGCTGTCTTAATCAGACACATATGTCCGTATATGGATCTGAAAACAAGACACTAACAACATTCCAATTGCCACCACCGCAGTGCTTTCATTCTATGTGCTGCCACACCTACACAAAATAAAAATGACATAAAAACATTGTGCATCTTCCATCCAAGATTTCTCCCTGCTTCTCTCCACATATCTCTGGTTTGCTGATACAGTTCAGTGTTTATCATGTCGAAACTTTCCTTACGAATGCCTTCTGCTTCAAGACGGGGACTCACATAGCCTTATATATTGTTTTCTTAAACAAATGTGTAGCATAATGACGGCATAACATGGTCCTATCCCTAGATGAAGATCTACTGGCAATTAAGGGATGCCGAGAGGGAGAATCAGCCCTGTAAAGACAGCCCCTGACAGCTTAACCAATCCCAAGCAGTCGTTCCTAAAGACATGTTCATATGAGCAAACCATTTCACCTGTTCAGAATACATTTGTGCAGATGTATGCAATGATACGCATGCACTCCTATATGCAGCTAAAGATCATGAATTTGAGAGGGAGTGGAAGGGACATGAGAGCAGTTGTAGGGGGAAAGGGAGGGGTGGAAATGATGTAAATATAGCACTCATATGAAATTCTCAAATTTAAAAACGCCTTTAAAATGATGAGATAGCACTTACTGAGCAGATAGTACGTAACATGTTCTTTTCTGCATATTTCATACCTCGTAATTGTCTGGTCTTGTTGCGACCACAATGCGGGATAAGCTCAACGGTATTCCCATCCTTTATTCAGCAGGTGTGGAAACGGAGGCAAACCGCGACCAGTCAGTGCACAATAACGCAGATGTGGAGCACTCCCCAGCCAGAATCATCAGCTTGGCATTAATTCTTAAAGCACAGTAATCACCCTGCTAAATTGTCAAATAAATCACAATAAGGAGTCAAAATTACATAATGAAGGAAAAATGAGCTACAAGAGGTTTGGCGAGTGATGAATGAATATGTGGGAAGGCACTGGGCAGATTGGCCCGTGAACAATGAGTACCTCTAAAGCTAGGGAAAAAATTAAATCTGCTCACTAATGTGCAAACCCACCAAGGCTTAGTCTATTTTTATAAAAATGTATGCACATAGGTGTTGTGGATGTAAACATATTTTTGTTTTAATCCCAGGTGTGGGATACGGGACTGATTCATATTGTCCGCCAGCAGCAGGCGATTTGCCTCCTGCGGGCTCTGAGGGGAGCTCTCTGCCAGCTGGAATTAGTTGAATTCTGAGGACTTTGAGGAGTATGAATACGATAGCCCAGAGAAAGAAGGGGCGGCAGCTTGGCGGAGTTGGAGGAGGGCTGTTTGCTGCTCTTGCTGGCTTCCTGGTGTGCAGGTTACCTGGACTTCTGGATTTCCTGACAATATCAGTATTGACTCTGGAAAGAATCATACAACTCTACCCAGCAGGAAGAAGTAAAGAGGATTACATCCCCTTTCCATTACAACCTTCTTTTTTCCCTACCTGGAGCTGGGGGCTTGTAAGGGAGGTAAAATCTTTAAGGAACTCCCAAATAAAGTCACATTTGAAAATCTGGTGCCTACAGAGAGGCATACCTTGGTGGATAAGAAAACTATCTGACAGCTTTAGCTATTTGCAACAAGTTATCTGTTAACTTACACTTTGTTGTCCACCTGTGAACGGACTATCTTGTCCCAGGATAATATATAAAGACATCCCTCCTGTGATTCTTAACAACATAGTCAGGAAAAGAGACCACTTTTTCGGGGAACTGGCTGTGTCTTCTCAGTAAGTCCATGTCATGAGATAAAGGTGTTCTCCAGGTTTAAAGAGGCTCAACAGAATTTAATCACAAAATGCAAACTGTGCCTGTGAAATAGATCCAGTTTTGTCAAGGCAATAGCAGAGCATTCTGGAATCCACTGGACAAATGCAAGTAAGGTTTGGGTAACACGTGAGAGGAGAAATGTTAAAAAAGTGGAACGGAAGTGGCTAATTAAAAAAAGCAGCTTTTAAAATAACAGATTACACAAATGCAAACATGCCCATGCATAGCAGGCTGTAAATATACAGAACGCAAAATAAACAGAGACATAGAAACAAAAGGTGTATGTGCAAATGGCATGCTCGCTATATAAATAACGGTATAATTTAACACTCTATGGCTGGCATCAACACAATGACTCTTCATTTTATTTTCTCGTGTTAACAAGGAATTTGGTGTGTGTGTGTGTGTGTGTGTGTGTGTGTGTGTGTGTGTGTGTGTGCAAATATACACAGGAAAAGGGAAAGAAGAGGATAAAGATGGGAAATAATAAAAGACTAGAGGGCAGGTTGAAATGGGGAAGAGAGGCAATGAAAGAGATGAGGAGGAAATACTGAGAGGCCAATTCGGGGACTGCCAGACAGAAGAGGGTGGCGACTCAAGGACCAAGGACTGCCATGTTCTGTGGTCCCTGAGACATTCTGGGACATGGAGCAGAGGCGTTGCATGGAGGAGTCACGCCTGTTTCAAATTACCACAAACTACCACAGGGGGAAATGCAATCCTGATCATTTATGTTTAGCCTGCCACACAACAAAACATGATATAATGGATTTCAAAAAGATTCAATTTTGAGAAGAATCCCAAAACAGATTAATTATACTTGCCTACAAATTATAGTGCCTGTTTACACACGTGGTAGTGACTCAGTGAGTATGATGATGCGATCCATTCATCTCACGAGAGCATCCAAGGTAATTGAAGTGAACTTGCTTCTTATATCCGTATTCTCAAAATTTAATGACTGATTTGGATTCTCAGAACTACAGTACAGATCTAAGCCAGGACTGGCAAACAGTGCAGCGAGTAAAAGCGTGTGCTATTGAACTATTAGAACCTTAGTTCAATCCCTGGAGTCCATCTGGAAGATGAAAACTCACTTCCACAATCTGTCTTCTGACCTCTGCAGGAACACAGTAGCATGTGTGTGTGTGTGTGTGTGTGTGTGTGTGTGTGTGTGTAAAAAAAAAAATAATAATAGTAATAACAGATAAAATAAAATGTTAAAGAACCCAAGCCAATATAAAGCAATATTTACACTTATATTATCCATGAAAGAGAGGTGTCTGGAAGAAAATTTCATAGCCAGGTACGTTGGCACAACTCCTGTGATACCAGCATTTGGGGGACTTTAGAAAGAGGAGTGAATTCAAGGCCAGCCTGTGTCATGCAACAAGACAAAAACCTACAAGCAAACAAACAAACAAAAACCCTAAATTCACAAAACTTTTAAAATTTTCCTCAAAAATTTCCCTTTTATTACAGAAGGTACGTTAGTCTATACACACTTCACGAAATACTACTTTCGGTTAAATTCTCCCTGCAAGCACTTGGGTTTAAGAAAATTATCTTATATCTAAGTATGCCTCCAGATTAAGCTTTTATTCAAAGATAATATTTTTCTTGATTATTTAATAATTTTACATCATACACCCCATAACACTCACTCTCCAGTCCTCTCAGGTCTGCCTCCTCTCTCTTGTGACATCCCCTCCCCCAAAAAAGAAGAAAAAAACAACTACAACCGAAAAAAAAAAAAAAAAACAAACTCCAACTTGAGTTGTCCCTATACTCACTGGAGCATGGGCAAACTCCCAGTAGCCAGTCTTTAAAGAAAACTAAGTCCTTCCCTACCTGCATACCCAGCCAGAAACCATCAATTGTGGAGGCCTACTTTGTTTCACAAAGAGATGCATTCAGGATGTTGATGCTGACACATTGTTGGGTCATAGCCAGAGCTCCTTATACACATAACTTCTATCTAGCCTTCATCAAGATATTGATTGATAAAGTTGTATATGTTTTCAGTTAACCGAGTTGGAGGATTTGTTTCCACCCACTGATTCTAAAAACTGCTTTTGCAGTTGTGTAACGTGTCAGGATTCCAATGATACACCAGCAGCCTTGCAAACAACTTCATAATAAGAATACAATAATTACTAAAATTGTTAAACAATATAGATTACCCATACAGATTACACAGAGAAGTGAGAGTGATGTAGAGAGAAATGAGATAAAGAATTAAATAATAGTTCTAATGAGACCAGATAAGCTAGGGTCAGATGGAAGGGGAGGAGGACCTCCCTTATCTGTGGACTTGGAGAGGGGAAGGGAGGAGATGAGGGAGGGAGGGAGGGGACTACAGCTGGGATACGAAGTGAATAAACTGTAATTAATATAAAAAATAAAAATTTAATTTAACAAAAGAATGAAATAATAAGCCAGGGAGGTGTGTGTTTGTGTGTGTATGTGTGTGTGTCTGTGTCAGAGAGAGAGGTAGACAGACAAACAGAGAACATAAATCCATGTAATATTCTCGCTGCAGCCAAGCCTTCATTCCCAAATCAAAGTTTGGACAGCAGAAGAAAGTGGACTTTATGCCATCTTGGCCAGTTATTCTCTTGCATCTTTAAATTTTATCTCTGTTGCATGATTTAAAGCAAAACTTTGGGCTCTTTGTTTTTGTTTATGCAACACAGCTATTTTCTGTTTGCTATGTGGATAAAGACCCAAACAAAAAAATGTTAGCTCCAAAGAATTTTAGTCTTCTTTCAAGTCAGTCATTATTTGTCAAAATTCTATCAACATAATAAAGGGCTCTTTCTTTTTTATATATGAAATTTTTCCAAAGGCATTCAAGTAAATACTGTTCTAATGAAACTCTGGCAATAATGTCAGAAAGTAGCAAACCCTTCCAGGCAGGCTGACATTTTGTTTTCCAGGAAGCATGAACTATAAATGGTTGGAATGCATCTTGGGATGAGGAATCTGAGCAGCATGCTCATACAAAGAGGAGATAACTTTTCCAGTTCCCTAACATCCTAGGTACACAAAAGCACATGGCACAGCTGGCAGCCTGTCTGATTATTTTACTGCCTGCAGCTAAACTGAACAGATTGTGCTCTGCCCCCAATTAGCAACTCTTTCCCATTCATGGTTAGTCTGAATAATTTCACCTAGCCGCAACTGCTGTTGCCAAAAATGCATGCAGGCACACCCTCCAATCCTTAAAATGGATACACTTAGAAGTTTCAGGAGTTTGCTCTTACAGTGTCTCAAAAGTTCCTACTATTGGCCTTCTGTCCAACTTCAATATAAACTAGACATGCAGTTCTTCAAGACGCGAAGGTGCTAATGTGCCTGGGATGGCAGCTCTTCTTCGTACTGACTAGTTGGCACTTTTAAATCAGGGCCTCGTTTCTTTTAAAATAAAGTCAAGTGTCTCCTAAAAGTCAAGTTAGGAGAAGCACTTAGAGATAAATTTGACCCTAAATATTTGTACAACTTTAAATCCTCTCTCCCTTCCCTTTCCCTCCCTCGCTTTCCTTTTTCTCTTTTCTTTTTTTCTTTTTCTGTAGTAATTGTTTATTGTTAAGGATTTTGACTGGTTGGCATTTTCCTACATCGCAGGCAAAATGGTGTTTAATATTAAATGTGATTAAAACCAGCAGAGGGCAGGTCCCCACACTCTGTGAACATGGCTGGCATGTCGGGTTATGAAAGCCAGGTTGTCTGTGCCAATATTACATTCCCTCCTTCTTTCTCAAGTGAGGGTCGAACCTGTGTTTGAAGCCCACTGAAACCTCTCGACAAATTCACTCAGCTCTCTTCTCCGTCCAGTACCTTCTCCTGATTTACTTCCCCCAACTTGATAGAATCATATACCAAACAGCCTCATAAAACACTGACTAAGCTGTGGCCGGGCTTCAGCACAGCCTGGTGCAATGCAATGTCCCTCTGAGCCTGGAGCCCAGAGGAAGCCATTCCAGTGAATGAGAATTAACCTGTGCTAAGGCCCATAACTGGCTGTGCAAGTTACTGGCTCTCAAGGGTTACAGTGGGTTTCACAAGGCCATGTGTCCTGCACGGAAGGGCTCTGTGCTATGACTCACTGGTTACGCTTGGGTTTTGATTTTCAACAAGACCCTAAATACTGATGATAGTTGATAAAGATATTGCCTTGTATTCTTTTTTTGACAATTTCTATTTTCAGTGCCCAGCACACTAAATTCCTAAATGAAAACCAGGCTGAACCTAGTTATTCTAGAATAAATGAGGAAGTCTACATATTGGGGATAAGGTGAGGCTACACAGACATAGTACTGTATTTCAACTAGATTCCCCAAAATTAGATTCCCTAAAGAAAGAACATTATACTAAAGAAGATTCAAAAATATGACATAGCAGGAAGGTAAGTCAAGAGTGTTCAGTAAAAATTAAGAAGAATAATGTGATGGTGGTGAGGAATCGCCTGACATGAGTGGCCTGTGCTGCCACCTGAAGCCATGGTGACATCCCAGCCCATGCTGCTGCCAAGGGCAATGTCTGGGTCCGTGGCCCTGAATCAACAGAAGTTTGTGTCAATGGCCGTGACCCATGTTACCACCCAAGTTTATGCAGATGGCTGCCTCCTGGTGCCATCTTGATGTGAGGGGTTGGCCCCACTCCTCACTAGCTGTGACACTTGGGCATGTGGGAGAAATGGCCCTGGTGGCATGGGCAAAGTTGAGCCAAGGACATAAGCATGAAGGAACTGGTCCACTGTCCCTCACCAGTGTGATTTGGGAGAGCTGGCCCTGCCTCTCACCAGCTGCAGCACTCTGGAGAGCCAGCAGCATCTCACCTAGGAATCATGAAAAAGAACCAGCAAGGGACTGAGGGCAGGAAATCTGGCCCCACTCCTAGCCAGGGCAGTACTGGAGAGTTTGCTCTGGTGTCATGAGTGCAGGAGAGCCAGTCCTCCCTTTTTCTGACTACAAACAGGAGAGCTGACCCTGCCCCTCACTTGGGCAAAGCAGGAGATCTGACCCTGGTGATGCTGGCACAAGAGAAGTGGTGGGCTGAATAATACAACCATCACCCAAGCCTAGATCTAGGGCTTTGAGTGGGCCCACCTCAACTCCTTCTAAGAATTGTGGAAGCATGTGAAGAGGCCGGTCCTGCAGAACCAAAGCTTCAGGATCTCTATGACATGGTTAGAGAGCAGGATATGAGAATAGACCTGTTAGGGATCCAGTGTTGATGGTGTGACAGAAGCCAGAGGCCTTGAACCAGACCAATGACTCACTGCAATGAGTATTTGCAAATAAAGTTGTGTGACACACTGCAACTTCCACAGTGAGACTTTTTTGTTGGTGGTTTTGTTTGTTTATTTGTTTGCTTTCTTTGGGGGAGGTTCAAGAGTAGATGGTGTTTATGAAGGGACCAGGAGATGAGTCAGACTGCGGTACATGATGTGAAATTCACACACACAGACACACACACACACACACACACACACACAAATCAATAAAAAGTTAAAAAAAGAAAAAAAAAGAGCTAGGACTAGTGTCCTAGTTAGAGTTACTATTGCTGTTCCGAAACTCCATGACCAAAGCAAGTTGGGAAGAATAATAACATTTTTTAATATTTAATGTAATTATACACAATTCATATATCTGTATACATATCTACTTAAACACACACATATAATTAATATAATATAATCATATATAATATGCGAAGAACTCAAAAACCAAAGACTCAAGGAAACAAGTGACCCAATTTAATCATAGTCTACAGATCTGAACAGAGAGTTCTCAATAGAAGGAATAAAAACGGTTAAGAACTAAAGTGTTTATCTTCCCTAGTAACTAGGGAAATGTCAATTAAAACTTCCTTGAGATTCCATATCATACAGTGAAAGTGACTACAACTGACAACAAATGCCGGTGAGGTTGTGGAGAAAAAAAGAACCTTCCTTCACTGTAGGTGGAAATGTAAATTGGTACAGCCACTCTGGACATCAGTATAGATAATCTTTAAAAAGAAAAATAACTAAAACTGTATCTACCCTATGACCACTGACCACTTATACCATTCCTTAGCATATGTCTAACGGACTCAGCATCCTGCTCCACAGATACTTGCTCAGTCACGTTCATTGTTGCTCTGTTCAAAACAGCTAGGAAATAGAAACTACCTAAATGGCCTTCAACAAATGATTGGATAGTTAAACTGTGATACATAAACAGCATGGAATATTATTTAACTGTAAAAACATGAAATTTTCAGATAAATGAATGGACCTAGAAAAAAATATACTGAGCGGGGTAACCCAGGCCCATAAAGACAAAAACCTTAAGTTCTCTTTCGTCTGTGGTTCCTGGAGCCGTATCCTCAGCTGTGAGTTTATAGCATGGAGTAAACATACAGAAACCAGGGACCATAGGTGGAAAGAACACAAATGAAGAGAAAAGCAGGACACGCAGGAGACTGGTCATACAACGTGGGGGAGTGGAATAACGAGGAGAGGGCTCCAACTGGAGAGGAAGGAGGGACATCAATAGAGAGGGAAGAAGAAGAGATAACACAAAGGTTATTCAACAAAGCCTCAAGCAATCACATTATTTTATATTTACCTATAACTGTACACAATTCATGTAAGTGTATGTGTATACGTACATACTTAAACACACACATGTAACTACTATAATATATTAATATATATCACATAACATATATGTATTAAGGGAAATTAAGTCACTTAGGCTGACAGTACTCCCCACAAGAACTATAAACCAGCAAAACTTAAACACCAGGCCAGGAAGCTCTCCTTTCAAATAGTTGGTCACAGTAGTTCAGGTGACATCCCAAACAATATAGATTATTGGGGTAGCACTTGGTCGGTCACCTCTCAGGGGGTTGATAGCGGGTCTCTATTGCTGAATACACTCCATACCCAGGACAAGAACTCGTATGATTAAATCTAGATTTAAAATTTTATCCTCACATTCTCACGTAAATGTAGCTATCACCCCCCCCCAAAAAAAAAAACAAGGCTCTTTTTACAGCAAATGAAAATCATCAGAAAATCACAACTGAATACAATACAGAAATTAACAGATTGTGGGAAACCCAGCCCCAACTGATTTACATCTATGGCTCAGGAAACATCACAGGAGAGAGGGTGGATAGATTTTAAGAGCCACAGGCAAGAGATTGACAGTAGTAGGAGAGGTAAGCCTAACTTGTAACTTATTTAAATAATAAAAGGCATGTTTCAATATTCCATGCATCAGGTTCACTTCTGGGTCTTTGATCTTTTCCTTTAATACTAGATATATTACACTGTTAAACACGTTTTTTCCTTTCTTCTTATTATCATTTATTACGTTTTATTCAATTTGTATCCCAGTTGTGGCCTCCTCCCAAACCCTCCCTCCCTCCCTTTTCTTCCCCTATGCCCTGCCCCTGGTCCACTGATAGGGAAGGACCTCCTCCCCTTCTATCTGACCCTAGCTTATCAGGTATCATCAGGACTGGTTGTATTGTCTTCCTCTATGGCCTGGCAAGGCTGCACACCACCCCCCAGGGGGAAGTGATCAGAGAGCCTGACGCTAAGTTTATACCAGAGAAAGTCCCTGCTCACCTCACTAGGTACCCTACTTGGACACTGAGTCTATGGGCTACATCTGAACAGGGTTAGGTCCTCTCTATGTGTTGTCCTTGCTTGGATTATCATTCTCTTCACAGGGTCAACTGGGTTGTTTCCAGGTTCTGGATACTATGAATAAGGCTGCTACAAACATGGTTGAGCAGATGTCCTTGTTGTATAGGTGAGCATATTTTGGATATATGTCTAGGAGTGGTATAGCTGGGTCTTGAGATAGCACTATTCCTAATTTTCTGAGAAAGTGCCAGATTGATTTCCAAAGTGGTTGTACAAGTTTACACTCCTGCCAGCAATAAAGGAGAGTTCTCCTCCACCTCATCTCCAGCATGTGTTGTCCCTTGAGTTTTTGGTCTTAGCCATTCTGAGAGGTGTAAGGTGAAATCTCAGGGTCATCTTGATTTGCATCTCACTGATGACTAAGGATGCTGAGCATTTCTTTAAATGTTTCTCTGCCATTCGATATCCCTCTATTGAGAATTCTGGTTAGCTCTGTACGCCATTTTTTAATTGGATTACTTGGTTTGTTGGTGTTTAACTTTTTAAGTTCTTTATATAGTCTTACATAAGTTCTTTTGTAGCCTTCTGTCAGTATAAGGTTGGTGAAGATCCTTTCCCAATCTCTAGACTGTCATTTTGTTCTGAAGACAGTGTCCTTTGCTTTACAGAAGCTTTTCAATTTCATGAGGTCCCATTTATTTATTGTTGATCTCAGAGCCTGTGCTGTTGGTGTTCTGTTCAGGAAGTTGTCTCCTGTGCCAATGAGTTCAAGGTCCTTCCCCACTTTTTCTTGTAACAGGTTAGTGTGTCTGGTTTTATGTTGGGGTCTTTGATCTACTTAGACTTTTGTTTTGTGCAGGGTAAACACTTACTTTCATTTGAGATCATTTTGCTTTATTGTGTGTGGGTGCTTTCCCCTACTCATTTCAATATATTTGTATACCAAAATTTCTGTTTTTAACAGCCCTTCAATAAATATTGAGTGAATTCGAAGAAAAATGTAAGAGCCAGAAAGTCTGCTGTGAAACAATCTCTCCTAGAAATAATTCTATAAACAAAATTATAACAATACCAATATTAATGGACATTTTAATGTGGACAGGAGACAGTCCTACCCTTAGACAAAGAACTACAAACAATTAATGACTGTTGGTAGAAGGTGAATTAGGGATGAGTCCCCCTACCCCAGTCCCATTCAATGTCCAATGCAGAGTGCTTAACTTGAAACCATATACACTCCAACAACAAACACACACTTGGCAGGCTGTGTGTGTGTGTGTGTGTGTGTGTGTGTCTATGTATGTGAGTATGTATGTGTGTGTCCTAGTATGTGAGTATGTATGTATATATGTATATGCGTACTCATATGTATATGTGTGTAGCAATCATAGTCAAAGAAAAAGAAGCTTTCAATTGGAGAGTGGAAGGGACATGGAAGGTGTTTGAGAGAGGGTAACTGGGATGTGCTAGAGAAAAAAGAGGGAAGGAAGAAAGTGGTGTAATTGAGTTCAATTAAAATGTGTCCATGTTTTTAGAAAGGAAAGAATGTCTGGAGCATGAATACTTGAGTGAAGCTGGGTTTGAATCATGGATATAGATTTCACTTTAATAAACAATAACCCCAGGGTAATGCTGTCATATGATGCATTTTGCTCAGCTTCATCTGTAAAGTACACTCTGTATTTAGATGTGTAATTTCTTGCTCATTATAGATACCATGTCCACAGATAAAATACAGAAACACAAGGATGAATGCATATTTATCTGTACTTGAGATGTTTGCACACAAAAATGAATATTCAAACCCCAAATGCTGTAAGCATTGTATGTGTTAATCTGGCTCTAAACTAGAGGACTGATGAAAATCCCAAGTAGAGTAGTGAGTGAACATTAGTCCTGTAGAGTCAAGGAGAACTTTAAAAAGAGTCTCAGTATAGGATTCTGCTTATAAGGTTACTCCTTCATATATACAAAGGGCAACATTAATTCTTCATGTCTTAACAAAAAGTACATGGTATATGCTTCAAAACCACATGCAGATTTTTCTTTGCGCGTAATTCTCATTTCCATGAATATCTCCATAAAAACTATTAAATGCATAACAATGACTAAAAGGAGAACGGCAGCCCTGCAAAACAAATGCAGTGTATGGAGTTCCAGAAATATCAGGGGAGAAGAAGCAAACTGGAGAGAGTTTGGATGAAGGGTATCCAGGAAACGTACATGCAAGCAAATTTAGCAGAAAATTTTCATTCCTTAGTTCCATGTTTTAAACTGTAAGATAAATGGAAGCAGCTCACACAGTGGCGCTTACTCCATCTTTGATGACGAGAGACATTATGGAAAGATCTATTTTTATCATCACTATTATTATTTCAGTTTATTTTCTTTACATCCCAATGGTGCCCCCACCCTCCTCTCCTCTCAGTCTTCCCCCATCTCTTTTTCCTGTTTCCCCTCTCCTTTTCCCCTAGAAAAGGGAATCCCTTCTCCCCTTGTCAGCCTTCCCAAGTACATCAAGTCACATCTGGACTGGACTGAGCATATCTTCATTCCCTGAAGCCAGGCAAGGCAGCCCTGCCAAGGAGAAGTGATCCAAAAGCAGACAATAGAGTCCATGTTAGAAACACCTCCTCTCCTTGCCAGGCACCCCACCTAAAGACCAAGAAGTCCGTCAGCTACATGTGTGCAGGTGACCTACGTGCAGATCATGCATGCTCCTTAGCAGATGTCTCAGTCACTGAAAGCTCCCGTGGAACTCTGTTAGTTGTCTCTGCTGCTCTTCCTGTGAGGTTCCTGTCTCCTCCAGGTCCTTCCACCTTTCCCCTTATACCGCCACAGGATTCCCAGACCTCTGCCCCGTGATTGGCGCCAAGTCTCAGCATCTGTCCCAATCTGCTGCTGGCTGGGTCCTCTCAGACTACAGTCAACTCAGGCTCCTATCTGAAAGCACAGCAGAGTATTATTATTAGTGTCAGGGGCTGACTCTATACCATAGAGTGGATCTCAGGTTGGGCCAATTATTGAATGAATGAAAATTTAGTCTTTAAATTTTTTGCCTCAGTAAGTAAAAACTTATATGTGAGTACTCAACAGTTAAACTGGATAGTTACATGTAAAAAAAAAATACATCTTTATCACTCCCTCTGTGAAAAACTCAACTCCAAACAGATAAGTACAAGAACTGATGCCATGAATCTGACAGAAGAGAAGATGAACTAAGGAATACGTTTGAACTCATTGGCACAGAAAAAGACTTTCTGAACAGGTGGCTCAAACACAGAATCTGCCAATAATAAATGGTATATCATAAAGCCAAAATGCTTCTGTACAGCAAAGGACATCATCACATGACTGAAAAAGCAAACCACAGAGTGGGAAAAATATTTACCACCTATACTTCTGACCAAAGATTAATATCGAGAATGTACAAAATACTTAATAAACAAGCCAATTACACTGGAGCAAAGAATTGAACAGAGAGTTCTCAAAAGAATAAACATGAATCCCTGAGAAACATGTACAAATTTTTCAACATCTTCATCCATAAGGAAAATGCAAATTGAAGCTACTTTAAGATCTCACATTACCCCAGGAAAAAATGGCTAAAACAAAACAATAACAAAAATATCCACAACAAATACTGGTATGGATGTGGGGAAAGAGAATAATATTCAGTCACTATGGAATTCATTGTGGGGGTTCCTCAAAAAATTATTTAGCTATAGATCTACCACAGGAACCAGCTACATCAGCCTCAGACATATGCTCAAGGGACTCTATAGTCTACCATATGAATAGTTGCACATCCATGTTCACTTTACTGTACTTATAATAGCCAGAAAGTTGAAACACATATGTCATCAACAAATATGCAGATAGGATAATGAGGTATATAGATACAGATATAGAGAGAGATAGATGATAGATATAGACAGATATATATATAGAGAGAGAGATAGAACAGATAGATGATAGGTGGATAGATGTATAGATAGAAGTTAGATAGATAGATAGATAGATAGATAGATAGATAGATAGATAGATAGATAGAAAATAGACAGACAGATCCATAAAAGTATTAAAGTGGAATACCCCTTATAACCATGCAACAATGCTGCCACTATACAGCACAAGATAACAAATAAAAAGCCCAGTCCAGTGCCAGAAATTCATTATTTCTTTAGAACTATGGCCCGTAGAATCCAATAAACATTACAGGATATTGTCAGTGCTCTTGGTTATTCTCCAGAACTTGATGGTAAGACCCCATTGCTGAAGATACCACATGCTTAAGTAATAAAATATGAAGAAATCAAGCTGATTTCTCAACTAATTTTTTTTTAATTTTTACCAGCTAGTTTTTATAGTGCCATAAGGTACTATCACACTACCAGAGGAGAAAATTAGTCACCAATTTCACCCAGCTGTGAATCCTGTGAACTATAATAATTACCTATCTGGCAAATCACACTCTCAGGTGTAAAAGCAGCATCAACATCATAGGAGCAACAAAGCACATTCTGCTTGGACTTGAGTTCCACTCCAAAAACAAACAAACAAACAAACAAAAAATATGTGACCCATTCCTGGCATAGTTATTGGACCAAGGGTCTGTGACTTAATAGGCCACTGGCTTTAGGGGAGAATCTACTACTTATATTCTGTTAAACAGACATAGTATTCAAAGAACTTAATTTTAATTATATTTTATTCCTATAGATTAGTATATACTCGATCCTCATCAGAGAAGAGTCTATTTGTAGTAGATGATGATTGACACTGAGACTCACAACAGAGTCCTAAGGAGAGAGAATAAGAGACTGCAGATTGTTCTGTCCTAAACAGGACATCTATATGACATCCCCACCCCTTCAAAGGCTCAGAAATCATTTCAGAAGATGGAGCAGGAAGAGTGTGTGAGACACAGGTGGAAGATGAAGAGGAGGAAAGAGTGCCTTCTGAACACAGCAGAGCAGCTGCATGCATGATCTTACAGTACAAGCCAAACGGAATTTCAGCATGAAGAGAGGAGTTGGACAAGTTTCATCCCTTGCTGAGGAGCTATGGTCAATTGATAGCTGCTTCAACAGGGAGGGTCAGTTTTCTCTAAAAGCATAGTCCCTGTTAAGTGTAGCACACTCCAGTGGGAGGCCACATGTTCAAGAAATTTGGGTAGCATAAATTTGTTTTGATGGGTTTTATTCTTTAGGGACACAAAATTGGGTGAGCAGAGAGTATGAGTGAACCCAGGAAGAGCTGATGGGGTGAGTATGATCAATCTATACATATAAAACTCCAAATAACTAATGAAATACACTTTAAATAAAATCTTGGGGTAATCGTTGATTTCTTAATAGCAAGAAACCAAGAGGCTTTCTAATGCTAACAAGAAAGGGGAACAGTAAGATAAAACAGCATAAAAGAGAAGGGAGGCAGAAAAATAATAAACTGAGCTCTAAACACAAAGACTCAAGAAAATCGGCTTTTGTCAGCAATTCATTCTGCTTTGCTTTCTAGTCACTCTCCTTCACACATTCCAGCAATTCTGATTTTATGTTAATTTCCCAATAACATTTGACAGATATTCTTATTAGGCCTACTTATTAGTCACTCTGAGTGTGTGTGTTTGATATGAATGTACATTCATCATACACACACACTATTTCTCCCTTTCACTAGCCTGTAACAGACTGCCTTTGCTCACTATGCTCAAAAGAAGTGACTAGTCAACTTTACATTGATGTTAAGACATTTCCAGAAAAAGTGTCTCAGTGAACACATCCCAAAGAATATTTGCTATCTATGTGGCTGGGAAGGTTGCTCAACGATGCACTGGCAGAGGACCTGGCTTCATTTCTTAGCAATCACATGGCAGCTCACAACTACCAGCAACTCCAATTCTAGGAGATCGTATGCCTTATTCTGGCCTCCAAGGATGCACATACATGCAGGCAAAACTCCTACACATAATATAAAATATAAAGCATCTAAATTGGTAGCCTGAAAAAAAAACTCTGTTATGGTTAAGCTCAATGGAATTTGGAGCATGAATGTCTTACAGGTTTTGTTTGTTTGTTTACTTTTGAGCTAGTAGCATTTTATATCCAGACTGGCTTAATTAGCTTAAAGTTTTATTCATATTATTTTATAATAAGAGTAATGACATAACTAATAATTTCAAACCAATTTCTTTGGAATTGAGATTTGCAGGTATACAGTGTAACTGCTGCCATGTGAATGAATCTTACAGGTAGGAAGAGAAGGAAAGCATTAATTTGTAAAGCCAGTAATTCAACTAAGAAAACATTCTAAGTGGTGAGACTGGTTTAGTACAAGCTGACTAAGGCCTTTTCCCCAATGATGTCCCCTGCTGCTAAGTCTGTCTTGAAATGTCCAAAGCAGGAGGAACAGAATTCCTCAGGTTTTATGTCAATCAACTAAATGTGAAAATTTCGAACAAAGCTCAATGCAGATGATAGACTGGCAGGGGGAAAACGACGCAGTGAATTTCCAAGCGTGATCCTTACTTGTGGTATAAAAGAATCCTACATATCAGCTGTGCTGTGGAGCAAACTGCTCCCCCACAAAAGAAAGCCATAAAGTCACCCATTTGTCATGACTGTGTGTCGGCTAAAGGATTCTGATCGTCCGTGGCTTGATGGTCTCCGTAAGTTAGAAGGATCATAGGAGCTAAAATGCTCTCCTTCAGACTTAGAGTCTCCATCCTTGGGGAGCAGGTTGGTATAAGGAGAGCTCTGGTACTTGGACCTGTGTCTACACCAGGTTATCTATTCCTCAGTGGTGGATGACAGCTCTAACATCTCTCTGGTCTCAAAGTTTCAAATAATATATCTGATGGAATTATGTGCAATACTTCTAACACTTCTAACCCTGTGTAACTCCCATTCACTCTCAGTCTCTGGAGCGATGCATGTTGTACGGACATTCTAGGATTGGAAGGGTAGTCTCTATCTCTTATGAAAAACAAGGTCATACATATTGCAAAGAGAGTGTAAGCAATTTGTGGCTGTGCCTTGCAAGCCACCCAATTATAAGAAAATCCCTTAGAGATGCACCAATTTGTAGTTCTCTGAGTAAGGACAGTCCCATGAGGAGTTTCCATGATTCAGGGGGATTTTGTATAGGAGTGCATCTGTACAAGATTGACACATACTAAAGATAGATAGATAGATAGATAGATAGATAGATAGATAGATAGATAGATAGATAGATAGAGCAGAAGCCACTGCAGGGGGGACTGTCTTGTGAGAATTATGAGTTCACAAGTCAGTGACATCAAAGGTCACATCAACTCCAGCTCTGATTGTCCCCTTGAGTCTTCAGAGAGAAGAGGCCCTCCCAAACGGATCCTTAATCTTTGCCTCCGGAATGGTGAGAGAGGCAGTGTTCACCGTTTGGAGCCACTCCCCTTATGGTGCTTTGCTGCGGTGATCCTGGGACTCTAAAGCTGCCAACCCTTTCTAGACCAGGTTGTCTTTCCAGTGCTGACCAGAGCCTGGTCACTCCCGGCCTCACAGTTTCTCTTCAGCAAGCCCAGACTCCCCAGATGTTGGAATTGCTGATAAATGCCCCCTTTCAACAGGGACTACTAATTTTTCCCAAATAGCTCCGGTTACTTTCCACATCTGGCTCACACCAAAGAGTTCCAGAGGTTTGTGAAATGTTTGGAAAACCAGAGGTTTCTTTTTTCAAGAAGAAAAGAAAAAGAACTCTCTCATCTTAAACCTCTCTCTCAGCATGACCTTAAAAGGCTTGAAATTACAGGTCATTATGCAGAGTTAAAAAGTCACATTTGAAGACATGTTGGGGATTTTCCCTTCTGTAGAGAACATAAAGAAAAGAGGCATTTCAGCTCTAGGTTGGTTAGCAGCTGTTAAAACGTCCTTTTACAAAACTCCATTGCACCATTAAAATATGATTTATTTGCACGTTGCTTGTCAAATTTCTTTCCTTCGTGTCTTCTGACCTACATTAGAATATTAAACATGCCTTTCTCCAGCTCCAGGGTCTGGTTAGCTTTTGGGGCTTCTATTCCATCCCTGGTCTTTAGTGGAACTTTCAGTTTTTAGACTGTGATATGCGTGTGTAGCTTCATCTACCATCACTGTCACCATTAAGAGAAATTGTATTTGCACAAAACCCCTACCATTTGCAGGCTCTGGGTGGAAGATAAGACACATGATTGTGAGCCTAGTCATCCATCTCTTCCCTTGCCCAAACTGGTAACTCAGCTGGCATTACCTGGAAGGGGTAGAAACAGCGTTGCCAGTGGAATGATCAGCTGGCATCAAAGCTGTGTCCCACGTGCAGTCTGCAGATATGCTTCTTGGAAAGCTTGCTGTTCCTGTAGGCCAGATGTGTTCCTGTTTCTATAGGAAGATGTTAATTTGCTGACACTTAACAATCCTGGTAGGAAAATGAGGGAGTAAGTTTAGCACTTGTCTGTTCACCAGCTGTGCTTACAAACGTGATATGAATTTCCTGCCTCACCGAACAAATCTGAAAATACGTCCCCTAAATCTAGACTATGGCACTGCACTGGCAAAAACTATAACCATAGGGGCTGGAGAGCTGATGGCTCAGCGAGCACCTGATGCTCATGAGAGCACCCAGGTTTGCTACCCAGCACCCACATAGCTGCTCCCAATTGTCTGCAGCTTCAGTTCAAGAAGAGATGGCGACCTCTTCTTCACTCCATGGTGGACTTATATACATGCAGGCAAACACTCATACACATCAAGGGAAAAAAAATTAATGCAACCATGAAATGTCAGAAATGAGTTCATAGAAACTAGAATTTTCTTTTTCATATGTGTTGAGTTGGGCTTAATCAATAGTGTAGCTACTAGTCACCCCTAATGATTAAAATTAATCATTAATTAGCATTAAATGAAAATGTTTTTCTTTCTTAGTCTCGGTGGCCACGTTCTGAGTGTTCAGTGCCCCCAGTTCCCCTACAGGAGAAAGGGAGGCATCAGTGATGACGGTTGCAGCCCTGTTTTCCACCATCACAACATTCTCTCCTCCTAAAAACAGTGGTTAAGATTATAATTCATGGTGGTATAATGTTACACTTTCTTCCTAACTGGAAAAAATATTCAATATTTCTTACCAGAACTTACAATTTAAACATTTTCTCTGGTACTTTCCTATACTCTGAGACGCTAACTGTCCAAAAGTAAAAAACAGCTGGCCAGGCCATTTCTGCACCAAGGAGATTGGAGACTGTTTTCTTTAAGTTAGAGTTTATAATTTATAATGTTCTGAAAATTATAGTTAAGTACCATGAAGTCAGTGAGTGTTCAAGAAAAGTTTTGCAAGATAGTTACAATTTTAAGCTTCTTTAAGTTTAGGAGATTTAAAAATAATACAAAATATAATAATTTTATTTGAATACAATTCTTTATAAAGCTCTCTTATAAGTGGGTGAAATATGAGGGCTGTCAAAAGTAAGACATGATTTGTTCCTGCCTTTATTAAGTCCTGAGAGTCCCAATAAGTAGCACTAACCCAACTATTTCTTGTCTCCGTAGGTGTCATATTGGAGAATGACTGAGATGATTCATAGAAACTGATTGACTTTCTGATTAAAGGCACACAGTCTCTGAATACAGAACCGGCACCTTCTTCCTACATGAAATTATATACTTTTCATCTGAGTCATTTAAAGTTTGCTGCGCATCAAAGCAGACTTTAAATAGTGTTAAAATCCATGCATGTAGTAGAAACCCCTACTAGGTTTCTCAAACAAATATACCCTGTAAGAATAGCTCAGTTTTCAGTAAGTATATAACGAATGCTCATAGAAAGCTGAATACATTTTTCTGTTGGTGATGGAAGGGACCACAAGCACATGTGAGTGGTTAGGCATGACTAGATAGGCTCCTTTAAGACCAACAGTACATGCAGACTTCTTTACTAGTAAGGTAAAGCGACACTTCGCTCTGATACAAGAATAGACACTAAATGAAAAATCGCTGTGAGTGAGATGTGTTTTCCATGAAAGGAGGAGGCTGAAAGTGGATGAGTAAAGGCTAAATATATGGTTAGCATTTCATGAGAGGTACTAAATCTAAGTGTATCCGGTTTATTTAATGAATCTATACATGAGGCATGAATAATACTGTCTAGGCAATAGATATAAGATCTGGATTAAATGGTTTAGTTTGTAACTTTTAGAATTTTTGTTGGGAAAAAAATCATATGTCAATTAAAGTAATATTTTCAACAGAAAAAAAAACAACACAAAATACCTTGCTTAAGACCATCAAGAACAACTGGACTACCTTAGTAAATTAAGTGTGTGTGTGTGTGTGTGTGTGTGTGTGTGTGTGTGTCTACCAGTTGATTTTCCTCCTGCTCTAAAGCTTCTCAGGAATGCCAGCAAAGTAGTTTCCAGTGTGTGTGCAAATTACCAGAAGAAGCTAAAAAAGAAAAAAGAAAACCAACTCAGCTTCTGGCTCACTAGATCTCATCATTGCGGTCTGATCCGTTTGAACACTGGTATACATGTTCAAAGCATTTTGGTTTCGGGACTTGGGGGGAAGGGGTTTGTTTTTTTATTGTTGTTGTTTTGTGGGGTGTTTTGTTTTGTTTTGTTTTTTGGTTAACCAAAGGTTGGTTCCCTTTGAAGAGCAGTGCTTTGAAGAATATTTTCATGAACTGTGATTTACAAGCAAGATCTTCTACTTGCAAACTTTATGGAAAAGCAATTATTTTTTGGCAGATGATGAGTTCTCATGGTTGACTTCAGGGTGAAGAATCTTGGTTATCCATGAAGACAGCGAGAGCATGGTCTCTTTGGCTACTTGGAAGGCATCAGCAGTACCTGTACAAACACTCCCAAAGAAAGACGAAAAGTATGCCTATCCTAAATGTCAGGTAATTTTCTCAAACTTGTCTGGAAATAATAATTCGCATAAAATAGATATTAAACATATAGATTCCCAGATAACTGGCCTGGACTAAAGCTAAATTTCCAAAGGATGGGAACTTAGAAGCATGGGGGGCTCATCATCTCAGACAGACTTAGAAGATGAAAATAAAAGATTACTTTTTCAAGTAAAACACAAATCCCGTGGGAATAAGTCACTTCATAATTTTGCATCACACACATTTTGTCCACAGTATTTAGAAATACTGTGAAGAAATTTAGAAAATGAGGCGAAAACAGGTAACTAAGAAGCAGCGTTGAGGGAAACCAATATTGGGTCAGATGAAGCACATGATTCCTAAGCTGTCAGCTCTTGGGAAGGAAGAAAAGGAAAATGTAAATAAGGGCTTCGGTTTACTAGATTTACCATGTACCTGACTTCATCCAAAGTTTTATACCCAGTGATTGCTTAGATGCTCTCGACCACAGCGTGAGAGGGCTGGCTCTACCTTAGCTCCATCCACACATGGATGGAGTGGCAAGTCAACTGGAAAAAGAAAACGCAAGTGTTCCAACCCTGGTCGTCTACCACACACACTGAAAACCAGCCACCTCCAAGCAAATTTGGGTGTCCACACAAATGAGCCCAAATCTCTGCATACTTAACCTGAGTTCATATCTGAAGAAAGGGTTAGTCTTTATCACGGGCGCTATGAAACTTTTCAATTCAAAACCGATAACATATTGACCAATCCGTACGGTTCATTCTGTATTCCATCTTCTGCTCCACATACGGATGTTTCCTGAGCATCCCTTTCTCCTTGGACCGAGACTGGTTACATTAAAATCCTGAAGTAAGAGGAACACACCTCCAACTACAAAGGCGAACGCTCTAGGGTAGCGATAAAGAGCACGGGAGTTGAGAGTGGGGCCGCCTGACTGTCAACTTCCAAAACTGGAGCCCACACAGTCTCGGAGACATTAATCTATTATCACTCTCCCTCCCAAATAGTTCCATCCCTCTTTGAGAAACGAAAACATAAGGAAGATGATCCTTTTCTGGTTAAATGCATTCCTTGATTTAAACAGAAAAATTAAAGGTAAAAAAAAAAAATTCAAGTTATAGAGGCCGACACAGAAGAGGCCAGTTTTGAATTAGAAATATATTTTATATGGACTACAGAATATTTTTATTTTCAAAATAAGTTTGACCTCAAAACCAATATTTAAAATGAAAAAAAAAACTGTAATTACTGGACTTCTGGTTTCTCTTGCAATCGGGAAAGACTGCGCATGTCCACATGTTTGCCACGACAGGAGGCAGAAGCCGAGTGGCGGACGTCCTCTGAGATCTGCGCATGCTCGCCGGCTTCACCATCGCCCAGCTCTCTGCTACACAGGTAGTGCTTTTGCGTCCCTGGGTCTTGATTCTCTCAGCCTTTCCTCCGGTTCTATAATCCCTTCTTACTCTCCTAAGAGCCTCGAGCGCTTGTTACTTCTGGAAACTGGAGCCGGTGGGAACACTGGGTCTTAAGCAAGACAGCCCAGGGTCCAAATGGGACTTGGTACTTTAAAATTCATCGGCAAACCGCTCTTCAGATCACAGTCCCGCCCACGAGTCACAGAGAAAACGCAGTGCATGTTTTCCTTTTTCTGTTGCTATGGTTCGCCCTGGCTTCCTCAGTTTGTACAGAGGTTGCTTGAGCCTGGTAGCACTGGTTGTTTCATTTTCACCTCATCCCTTTCCTGAGATAGAATGCTTTTCCTGCTCGCCACTTGGAGTGAGTGGGACACCAAGCACAGCCCACATGACCAGTGGGATCCGCACCATGATGGAGCGTAGTTGGACTCTGTGCCCATTTGGCTTATCTTCAGCAAGCGCTCACACATGTCTATAAACTAAAAAGTGTCATCTCTGAGTGTGTGCTTCCCTATTCTGTGAAGACTGTGCCTGCCTGACAAAATAATGAGACTATAGTTCGGTTGCCTTGGTAGTTACTCTTCAGATCTATAACAAGAAATTTGTCGGGCTGGCAAGATGGCTCAGGGTGTTAAGGCATCTGTGGCAAGCCTGGTGGTCTGAGTTCAGTCCCAAAATGTACATGGTGAAGAGAGAGAATCAACTCTGGCAAGTTGTCTTCTGACCTCTACACAAACATCATGATCTCTCTCTCTCTCTCTCTCTCTCTCTCTCTCTCTCTCTCTCTCTCTCTCTCTCTCTCTCACACACACACACACACACACACTATAAATATTTTTTATTGTTAGTTACATTTTATTAACTCTGTATCCCAGCTATATCTGACTCCCTCATTCCCTCTCAATCCCACCCTCCCTCCCTCAAAGCTCCTCCCTGCCCCTTTCCAAGTCCACTGCTTGGGAAGGACCTCCTCCCCTTTCATCTGACCCTGTTTTATCAGGTATCTTAAGGACTGGCTGCAAAGTTCTCCTTTGTGGCCTAGCAGGAATGCTCCTCCCTTGGGGGGTGGGGAGGTCAAAGAGCCTGCCATTGAGTTCCTGTCAGAAGTAGTCCCTGTTCCCCTTACTATGGGAGACCAATTGGTTATTGAGCTACTACGGGCTACATCCAAGCAGAGCTTCTAGGTTATATCCATACATGGTCCTTGGTGGAGTGTCAGTCTCAGAAAAGACCCCTGTTCCCAGATATATTTGGTCCTTGTGGAGTTCCTATCCTTTCTACGTCATACTAACTCCCCTTCTTTCATATAATTCCCTGCACTCTGCCGAAGGTTTGGTTATGAGTCTTAGTATCTGCTTTGATACACTGCTAGGTAGAGTCTTTCAGAGGCCCTCTGCGGTAGGCTCCTGTCCTGTTACTTATTTTCTCCTACATCCAATGAACATCCCATTTGTCTTTCTAAGTGAGGGTTGATCATTTTACCCCATGTCCTCTTTCTTGTTTATCCTCTTTAGGTGTATAGGTTTCATTATGTTTATCATATCTTGTAGGTCTATATGAGTGAGTATATACCATGTGTGTCTTTCTCCTTCTGGGATACTTCACTCAGAATGATCTTTTCAGGTACAACCACTTTGGAAGTCAATCTGGCGCTTTCTCAGACAATTAGGAATAGTGCTTCCTCAAGACCCAGCTATACCACTGCTAGGCATATACCCAAAATTTGCTCAAGGACACAACAAGGACATTTGCTCAACCATGTTTGTAGCAGCTTTATTCGTAATAGCCAGAACCTGAAAACAACCCAGATGTCCATCAACAGAGGAATGGATACAGAAACTGTGGTATTTTTACACAATGGAATACTAGTCAGCAATCAAAAACAAGGAAATCATGAAGTTTGCAGGCAAATGGTGGGACCTAGAAAAGATCATACTGTAAATAATTTTTAAAGCAGAAATCCTTTGTTTCTTACAATGTTTTTGAATGTTACCTAAACATAGTTGTTCAGTCAGTATTTAAAGGGTTTCAGGCTGGAGTGGGACTTAGAAGTTTAGAACCCCTGATCTGTAACTATGATTACCAGCGTTCTGATCCAAGTGCCCGCCTACCACACTGAGTGTTCCTATAACCATCTGTGAGTTAGCTCAGAGGGGAGCAAAGACAGGAGAATCGTTAGAGCTTCTCAGCTTCCAGCCAACAAAATGCAAGGAAATACCCTGCTCGGAGAAAATGGCGGAGAGTGATAGATGAAGGCATCCAACATTCTCTTCCGGCCTCCACCCAAGCGTGCACACACACATTCACACGCACATGTACATGCTACATGCACACAATCACATGCATATACACTCACACAGACATATGTACAAGAGCATACACACAGAATTTTTAAAAATATTTAAAGAACTTTACGGGCAGACACAATTCTTATTTTTTTTATGAATCCTTTGGCATTTACAACAGTATTAAGCCCATCGCAGAGCCTCACATAAATTCTTGGTCACTGACTCAATTTCGATCATTCCGTTTAGTTTATTTGGAATTTAATGTGGATGATTTCATTTGAGATAATATTTCCTTTCTTTATAATATAACCAATAAACAAATGATTATGAAATTGAGTCAGGAATTCGACCCATCTTCTGCATCCTTTGTTTGGGATTTTAGTCTGAAGCACAATTCTAACATGCCATTCACATTATGAATGGTTCTTTCTGCACGGAGGTATCGTCACGTGGGATTCACAACATTTCCATCAAGATGAAGCTGACCCAGAACATGCTCTGAAAAAAACATCAAAGAAACTCCACATAAGGGAGCAACTGCTTTTCTCTAAATGTCAAAAGGGGGGCATTTCTTCATGTATTTTTAATGTGAATGAGCTTGATAATGTAGCATTATTATTTTCCTACCCCGTTCTCCCTTACAAAATGTCTACAAATACAAGAAAAATCAAGTATGTCTTCCACCTGGACAAGGCAAGTGTTTCTATGCCAATGAAAATTTCCTTCAAAGGGAGACTTAAACTTAGATCTTTAGAAAGACAGAGTCCCCACAAGCTCCCTGTGGCCAGATTAGTTAACTATGTTGCTCTTCTTGTGGGGCTCCTATTCGTGGGTGGCTTGTGGAGACTGAAACACCAACCAAGGACCATGTACAGACTGGATCTAGGCCCAGACACATATGTACCCTGATGGACAGCTTGGTCTTAATGTGGAATACACAGTAAGGGGAGCAAGAGCTGTCTCTGACAAAGACTCTCTTATATGCTTTTCAATCGCTTCCCCTGATAGGGCTGCCTTGCCAGGCCACCATGATAGAGGATACGTTCAATCCTGATACAGCTTCATGTTTTGGGATGAGTAGATGGAGGGAGGAGGGCTTTCTGAGAGAGAGAGAGGAGGGGGAATATGGGAAGAAGGGAGAGTGGGACCGGGAGAAGAGGAGGGAAAAGGATTAGATTGGGATGTAAAGTGAATAAATAGAGAGAGAGAGAGAGAAAGAGAGAGAGAGAGAGAGAGAGAGAGAATAGGAATATATGTGTGTATATATTCATGCATACAGTAACAACTAGTGGAAAAAGAGGTCATGAATTTGAAGAAGAGTGGGGACCAGTATATGGAAAGATTTTGAGGGAAGAAAAGGAATAGAGAAATGATGTAATTATGTTATTATCTCAAAAATAAAATTAAAATGTGCCTGTTGGGAGCAGTGTAGTGGTGAGTGGTTTTGCATGAAGCTGGCAAGGAGGCCAGAACCAACTCTGCAACATGAAGCATTTATGAAGGTATTCTATTTCCCAGCTCTGCAGCCACGCCCATGTATGGCCATACTAACTCTGTATTTCCTGGCTTCAGGGAGGATGCTTCATACATGCTGATAAAAATAGGACTCCAAGCTGTATGGCACCAAAACCCAAAACACTCATGAAGACTCCAGACCAGAGAAGCAAGCAAGCACACAGGTGCATCTCCAGATTAAGGAAACCACATAAGAAAGCTTGCGACATACTAATACATTGTTTGATGGTTGTTTGACCTAACATTTTTCCTGTTCCAAATAAATAAAGTTCTGTTATGCCCTCTTTAAGCCCTCTGCTTTCTGGGATGACCTCAGAAAAAGAGAAGTTCCAACAAATTGAAAACAGAAGCACTGCTCACTCCTACCAGCTTCAGGTGAAGCTATCGTGTGACTGTGACATGCTAACCTTTTCCTAGTCGTGAACACATTTATTTCTACACTGGAAACAGCTTCTGTACCAGTGGAATCGAGAGCCACAGTTAGAGAAGCAAGCACAAGCACCTTGTCAATAACACTGATGTTACATGACACGCTACATGCTAACCTATGGACCCTCCAGGATTACCACTTGCTCTTGCCTTAAAGCTAACGGAAATGCCATTTTATTCCTCTTAGCAAGTCATGTGCGTTTCCTTTATTCAAGGCAATGGAATTAGCTCTTTCACAGTAGGAAAACTATATTATCTGGCATGCTTACAAATTAGTTGAAATCATCTGACCCATCTATGTACAAATTATTTTTGTCCAGGTACACAGCCATCGAAAAACCACCCACTTGAACAGGGACTGTCTCTGACATGAATTCGGTGGCTGGCTCTTTGATCACCTCCTCCTGAAGGGGGAGCAGCCTTACCCAGCCACAGAGGAAGAAATGCAGCCAGTCCTGAGGAGACCTGGTAGGCTAGGGTCATAGAGAAAGGGAGGAGCACCTCCCCTATCAGTGGACTGGAAAAGGGGCATGGAGGAGATGAGGGAGGGCTGGTGGGATTGGGAGGGGATAAGGGAGGGAGCTACAGCTGGAGTACAAAGTGAAGAATTTGTAATAAATTTAAAAATTTTTTAAAGAAAAAAAAAACACCCACTTGACAAATGGAATAATTTTAAAAGAATAACTCAAATTCCTCTTCTCTAAATAAAGAAAAATCATATTATAAATTTTAATCAGTATCATATGTTCATCATCTATGAGGTGGGTAGATTTTCTTCTCTCATTTTTCTTTTGTTTTCATTATTGCAAAACCATCAAAATGAGAGAATTACCCAACAGAATAAATTTGAAAGCAATTTAGACCAGGCGTGAGAGCAGACCATGTCTGATTTGTCTTCAATATTTAACTTGTCATCACTAGTTTTGTTATTTTACTTATATCTATTAGTGGAATTCTACCGTTTTGTTTCAAATCCAAATGCTACTGATTTAGAAATGTTCTGGCCTTTGCTTTACCTGTGTCTCTGTGCTGTCTCACCTTGGAAGAAATGACACTTCTGAGATCTACATATGTTCCATACATGACAGAGAAGAAAGTCTGGATAATGTAATGTATCACTGGAAGAGGGAGCAGGGGTTTACTGTGCATGACTGCCCACAGGCACAGGTGCACCTCAGAAAGGCTGCCCATTCTCTCAAAGCTCTTCTAGCTGAATGGGTGTCTCTAGTTTCCCAGCTAACGTCTCTGTTCACAGTCAAAATCATTTTTATAAAGAAACCTTTCACTGGCTATGGAAACATGATGGAAATAAAAGTGTTATGTGCAGGGAGACAGCCACCATTTCCCAGAGTAGAAATCCGATTTTTAAAACGTGCCCTTGATTGTCTTACATTCACTAGAAAGATTTTTCAGTTATGTCAAGCTATACAGGCCAGGAGAATCTGGGGATATGAAGTTTTTCTAATCATTACAGGAAGTGGAAATGTTCAGTTTAGAAAGAGGTAGATTACTGTTTGTGTTCTGATCATTACTTTATTCAAATTCATTATTTTTGCTGGTAACTCAAAAGTTTTGGAGAGCCTCAAGGTTTCTCAGTCAACTTGATTTTTCAAAGTGTGAGTGTGGTCAGTTTCATGAGCAAAAGTAGAGAACAGAGATTTCTTTTCATTGCAAATCTGCACAGGGAGTTCAGTAATGATGTGCAAGTATGCGAAATGGACCTGCCAGCACCGAGAGCAAACTTGCTGGAACACTTAATGAGCAGATGCTCTAGCCTTAAGTGCGATTCCAATTCTCGTTTTTCTTGATGAATTCTTTAAAGCCTTGCCAGTGCTAGGCTTTGTGAATCTCCCCATTCTCTACCAGCCTAATGAATTTAACAATATAATATGTCTTTATATACCTATATTTGTGTAAGGTTGAGCAAATACTGATAGTAATTTGTACTTGTTACTCTTCCTTCCATGAATCATTTTTACACTTTAAATAATATATATATATTTTTTTTTACTTATGCTTACTGATTTTGTCAGTTTTGAATATGCTGTTGATAGATTTTATTAACCATTCCTTTCGTTTAGATATTATCAGTTCTCATTTGTGGGGGCTTAGGCTTGCAAGTAAATATTCTGATTATTTTATTACATAGAATACAGCCACTGTGTATGATATAGCATGTGATGTGGATTCATAAAGAAAATTTTCAACCCAAAAAATACAAAGTTATATTGTTTAATTTAGCAGGTTAGCTCAATCTCAGAAAGAAAAATATTGCGTTTTCTCTCAATTATGGCACCTAAATTTATGTAAATACACAAAAATCATACATGTATATATGAAATGAAAACAGAAGCAAACTGACGAGGGACTAAGAGAGACAAAGAGCAAGTTAAAAAAAGGAAGATAACTATTTGCTAAATATGCTCATTGCACATTATAAACTTATATGAAAATGCCTTTATGTAATAAAAAGCATGCAAAGTGAACCTACAAATGACATTTTGTAATGATGGTGAGGATCACTAATCCTCCATATGACAAAATATTGTTGATATTAATATAGAATATGATAAAGACTTTATTGAATTTTCTTATTCTATTTGTATAAAATGTGTTAATATATGGGCAGAAGCTCAATGGGCAGCATTTTCAAGAGTTTTGCAAAACAGAATTCCAATCTCGTGAGTATAAAATGTACTCGCACTCGTACCCTTACAAAATAGCCAGCTGTTACATGTCCTGAGCAGTCTAGATGAGGGAAACACGCTCGACCATGTTTCACGCCAACATCTATCAAAAGTAATTCAAAGCTACACTCTTTTCATTAAAAAAGAGATGTAATCTATGATCTGGACCAGGACTCTCAGAGCACAGCCTGAGAAACAGCATGAAAGTCCAGTCATCCAGAAAGACCACTTCGAAATACTGGGAATGAGGCAATTTTAACTTTGTTTTTATATTTTTCCCTCTAATGTCTGGATATGGTTTTGGGAAAAAAATACACATATTGTCTTACAAATAGAAGAAACAATGCCTCTTTCGCCTTGAAAATAAGAGAAAAAAAAATGACCCAAGCAAACTGAAGACACAATCACCATCAGCTAAAGTGATTTTCATGATAACGGTAATAATTTTTTTAAGCAAAGATGCTTTTGTGGTCATCTGGATGTATCTAGCTGAATGGGTGTATTTAGGACTATTCTATTCTAGTCCCTTCTCAGATCCTAAGGAGTGTGCATTGGTGAGTTCACTCACGCACTACAGCTTCCTGCGCAAGACTCACTGCTCCATCTAGCAAGGGAGGAAGAACTAGAGGTTGCAGAGTCAGTGACCAGAGAGCTGGCCAGGTGAGTGTTTAAATAGACAAGCATTTCCTCCCCTCCTGATGACTGCAGCTTCTATCCACTTCCGTAAAGATTGTGATCATGTAAGCTCTTAGTTGCCGGGAGGTTTCAGGAGTCAAGGAAAATGCGTCTCAATTTCTTCTCGTTATTTTACCTACAAAAATGCCTACCAGGGTACTCATTTAAAGGACATTTTAAAATGTTTAAAGAAACAAGCTTCAACTTGGAAAAAATTTCAGCTGAGCTGAATAACCTGAGATCCGAGGGGTTCTTCTCCAAAACATCTGTACACAAAACCAAAGATGCAGGTTTTGCAAGACACTTTCTCATATGGTGGCACTTATTGGCATTGCCTTCCTGGGCAAGCAAGAACTTGGAAAGAGCAATGCTGATTCCAGCAGAAAGATTTTATTAAAACTGTAGGCAAAATACAAATGGTATTCATATCAGAAAGGCTATTGCCAAAGGCCCCGGGGGCAAGGAAAACTTGGTACAGAGCTTTGCAGTCCTGTGACTCAAGCTGCAGCAGAGTTGTGTAAAAGTCCCTCAAGGTTACTTCAAAAAAAAAAAAAAAAAAAGAAGAACAACAACTAACCATCTGAAGAGGGACAATCGGTTCTGAACAAAGAAAATATTAGAGCTAAAATTGAAAACAAAACCGGGCTTCCACTTAAGCAAAGTCCAACAAATCAGAAGCTCATTAAACCAAGCCAAAGCTGTCAGCTGTGATCACGGTAAGTCTCCTCACAGCCCTGGCACAATTAGGGTTTTCAATGGGTACAACAACTGAGTTTTCATCGAAGTGGCTGAATGCCCCAGCTTAGCAACAGAGGCCAGCACAGGCTAAGAAAACCTTGTTTTTCGGTATTTATTGACTACTAACCAAGAAAAGGAGATGGACTCTAGGGCATATTTATATATGCATCATGTAAGTTACAATTTACACATTCTTAAAGCCATATGCTCATTATTTCTGGCTGGAGCACAAAGCAATAATTTGGAATGATAAATGTATCCCAAGCTTCCCATAAGGAGCCGCAGGTACCTGCAGCATTACCAAGCCTTGACTTTCACACTTTTTCAGTTTTTTTGTTTGGTTCTTGGTGCACAAATTTCTGTTTTCATTTATCTATACATGTGTACATTTTAGAAGGAAAATTAAAGGAGTCAAAGGTATTATGTATCTAAAGGTGGTAATACTTAAGTAGTTCTTGAAAATTCAAGTCAAATGTTGCCTACCTACTTGGAGCCACACTAGGCACCTACTGTGCGCTGAGGAGATATTCAAAGAACAGATAGACTGTTCCCATATGAAGGCGACTTTTGTTCTTCTTTTCCCTCAGTTTTTAGCCAATATTTCTATTAGATTTGTTAGCACTGAATTCTAGGGACACACTGTCCAACTTGAAGAAACTTAAGTCAGACTCATTTAACAAGAACGATATTCAGGCATGAGTTAAACAAAGCGCTCCGAGTCACAGACCTAAGAATAACAAATCAGAAATCTGGCCACAGAGCCTGTTTCTCAAAGATACCCTCTTTCACCTCCCTTCCACCAACACCTCCACAAATAGTCACCAAGTCCCCTGAATACCTGAGAGTTAAGAGCAGGCTTTTTCCTCCATAGCCCAAGGCCCATGCTACTGTTTTTTAAGCCTTGGTGCAGCTCAATTTACAGATAAAAGAGTTCTCAGAATTGAGCCTCCATATTCATTTCTACACCTCCCAAAGTCAGAGACTCAGTGACTCACAGGACCTCATACAGCCTGGAAAGTCTCTGGAAAGTCCCCCGCATCCTGCCAGGCCAGTGAAAATTGTCTTCACTCTCTCCACCTCACACAGGAGACCAGCCACCATCTTCAGGGTAGTCTTTCACATCGTTCTCAGGGAATGGTGACACGCCCTGAATCCAACATTGGTGCCTCTGAGTTCATGTCTTGGGTTGTTGTAGAACAGCCTTGATTAACCTAAACAAACATTTAATCTTTCATGGAGACAAAAGGAAAGGAGGAAAGAAAGGAAAAGAATGCTCAGAGGAGATAGACGAGGAAATGATGGCTGGAAGGATGCAAATAGCAGAGGGCTATGCAGACAACAGAAGAAAGGATGGTGGACCCATTGTTCATTATGCCACAGTCACTTTGGGCAAGATGTCCAGTGATTTAAGTTTTTGTTTCCACCTTGAATTGTTTGGTTTTTCAGATGGGTCATCCTTCTGTGAACAGAGAAAATAGATAGAGTGATTGTGGGAACCACTCTCCCAACTGTGTCAGTGACAGCAACATTCAACCCTCATTTCAAAAAATAATCATGATTTAATCATGCTCATGCTAATTCCCACCCGATTTTCTAATGTGGAGACAATTAGTCGGTGGATTTTTAGCAGCTTTGGGGAGTAAAGTGATAGCCTGAGAAAACCTGAGCTCTCGTAGTTCCCACTTCTCAACACATCCTCTCCATCCTGGGATCAGAATCCATGTGGCTGACATGGGTCACACTGGATGCATCTGGGCAAGTGGAAGATTCTTAAGTGTCTGCTGCTGTTGAAGGAAACTCTGGAAACTGTCTCTCATCAAGGCTACATGCGGTGGTTATTTCCCACAGATTCAAGTTGTACTGCAATAGAGAGAAGCACCGGGGAGCCAGAGAAGAGCAAATGCGTTCTAAAAGGAGCAGTGTGCATCCTCTCAGCTTTCCTTGAAGAGTCACTAGACAAATGATGCTTTTCTATTTCTGGTGTGTTGTAGCTGGTGAGTTATCAGCAGGTTGAATACGTGAGTCTTCATGTTGAACTTGTGAATACAAAGTTTCAGCTGCACTCACATGGGCTTCATGAAGAATCCACCGTGAGTATTTGTTCATCACATCCAGATCTTGCCTGGTATATTTAGCTAAGTCCAAGTCCATGAAAGGTCCTGTCTCAAAAAAAAAAAAAAAAAAAAAGTAGAAGCTAAGGAATATCATCCAAGACTGTGTCTGTCCTTCATATTCACAAACACACACACACACACACAGAGAGTGAGAGAGAGAGAGAGAGAGAGAGAGAGAGAGAGAGAGAGAGAGAGAGAGAGAGA